>CM032228.1:244287500-244357500 GCA_019009955.1 Riptortus pedestris
GGTCTCCCTTACAATCACCACTCCTGCTCCATCTGCCGGGATGATTTGTGATTTATATATCATTTTGAATGGACCTCATTTTCGTCATCTACTAGGTGGGATTGATGAACATTTGGGGAAATGTTTCGAAAATCGGGACATGAGTGCAACCTCATTAGCAGATTTCCCTTAAGGGGGGTTTCTACTCGAAACGAGTAGTCAGTATTTCTTTCCAGTCAGTGTTTGAAAACCGATGACTATGTAATATCCCTTACTAGAACAATACGCTGCATTTTGAATTTCTTAAATGCTGTGTACCACTTTTAGTTTGGTTTTAGAGAGCGTTTTCCCAAGATGTAGTAAATTCGTCATATTACTCCGGTTACCTTCGTACAGGCACTCGTTTTCACGCGGCACTGAAATGGTTAATGGACTGAAATACATTTCATTTCACTCATCATTCAATTAATTATTAGGTTATTTCAAATATGGAGTAATTCTTTTTCTATTTACCTGAACCAGGTTGTTCTAGATCGGCCATGCACCTGTCGACTAGGTACTCTACTACATCAAAGTGACCATTTCTACAAGCCATGACGAGGGGGGTAGCTCCGTTCGTTTTGGTTCCTATCAGCATCAGCACCTCCTCGGGGTTTCTATGCTCCAGGAAAACCTGCACAAAATCAGACTCATCAATCAATATGTCTCCAATTAGGTTTAAATAGATCAACATAAAAACAAATACAAAAAATAATAACTATAGTTGTAACTGCAACAAAAGGGAAATTACTTTTATTTAAGTAAGTCCGTCACGCAGGGGCTGCGTAAACACTAAGCAGATTTCCCACGTGAAGTTTTACAATAGACAAATCTATATACTTGTAACACTCGACACCACCGTGAATATTAAGTGAACAAATACAAATGAGAAATCTTTCAGTAACCTCTTCAACAGAAAGCGTCTAAATTGTAAACAAAAAACAGGTCAGCCAACCTCTCAGAGCTGAATACATAGATAGAAATATTCTTAACCGGAAAGAAAAACGCATACTGAAAATATATCTGTCTATAATATATTAATTCTACTGAAAACTATTTACTATTTCTAGTACAGTAATTTATAATGAACCAGAATCATTTTTATTTCAATCACTCTAATTTTAGTAATCCTAGATCAAAATACCGGGGGGGGGGGGGGTCAACAGAACACATTTGCATGTATCTCATCTAGTAAATCGCAGTTGAAAACAATATTTGATATTTATATAACAGAGCATTGTGTATGTGACTTGCGTAGGAGTGGGTTTACTGAGGGCAGAAAACTAAAAAAAAACGCAATTATCTGGATTAATATTGAAGATAAGAGAATAAATGTATATAAGAATATTGATAGTACATGTATTTGGCAATAAGAACGATTCTATACAATTTTTCGATCAGACTTATATTTAGATTTTCCAAATAATTGCATATAACTGGAACAGTAAAAATTAAATTAAAACAATATTTGGAATTTAAGCTCCGAAGTAAGTATGGCATGGAGTTGTGGTTTACTGAAGGCCGAAAACTAAAAAAAAATGCAAATACCTTGGATTATATTTAAGACAAAAAAAGGTGCGCATAACAACATTTAAAGTAGATTCCATTTTCAATAAGATTGGTTTTATACAATTTTTCGATCAGAAGTATAAAATAACGGAGATGATTCAAATTTTCGAAATCCTCACGCACTAAACCCAATCCTCCAACTAGCCGGATTTCAACCATTTAATTTTACATAAAAGATCAAACAAAAATTGCGATCGCCAGAGCGTTAACAGCATATTGGTAGTATGCAATTTTGAACGGAACTTATTTTCGTCATCCTCTAGGTAGGATCGATGTACATTTGAATAAATTTTCCGAAAATATCGCCACGACTACAACCTCAATGATTGATTTCCACTTCAAGGGAACTGTGCTAAAAGAGACCAGGAGATCATAAAATATTATGATTATCAGTCTGAATCAATAAGACAATTTTTTTACAACGTTTGGCTAAAAAAGTCTGTCACGCTGAGGGTGCATTAACTAACCAGATTTCCCACATATTTTCATTTATCTCAATAAGTAAAAGTTCAATGAGTACAACTTTCTGGTATTTAAGCTTTAAATAAAGTGCTTCACGATATCAGCTTATTGATAATATGACAATTTGTTAATATACTGTTATTTTTACACAAAACGTTTAAATATCGAGTTTGGTAAGGATAAAAAAAAACTACGACCGCTGGCGCGTTAACAGACAAATATATAAATCTCTCTCTCTCTCTCTCTCTCTCTCTCTCTCTCTCTCTCTCTCTCTCTATATATATATATATATATATATATATATATATATATATATATATATATACACACACACACACACATACATACGCAATTTTGAACCGACCTCACTTTTGTTCCTCATCTATGGACATTTGAGGAAACTTTACGAAAATCTCGTTAATAGTACGACCTTAACAGCTGATTTACCTTTAGGGAAATCTGCTACAACAATTTTTTTTTTTAATAATTCTTGTAGAACACCTAACTTCACGCTATCGTGTATTCACCTACTACTACTATGTCATTCCTTTCAACTGATAACAATAAATTAATAATATATATATACGTATATATCAGTTTGAACGACCTCGTTTTCATCATCTCCTAGGTAAGATCGTTGAACATTTGAGAACATTTCCCTATAAATCTCGTCAAGAGTACAACCCCAACAGTTGTTTGATTTCAAAATCTGTTAACATGTCGAGAATTTCGTAGCTCAGGCTGGGGTAGTAAAACATCCCCGGATGCGATGTTGGGAGTTGATACCGGAGACAAAAGACCTCCTATAGAGTGATTCATACGGACAAGAGAGTTGATCAGCTGACGAACAAGGTCAGCGGTCCAGTAGGCAGTTCTTGGCGGCAGAGTACAAAGGGAGAGCAATGAACGGCGAGAGGCCAGCCTACCCTTCATGGCAGCAGCTAGTCTACAAGGAACTATACTCCAACACCTAATGTTTGCCGCCATTAATATCTCATACAGATTGGAATAAAAACAACAAAACGTCCAGTTGGAACAGTAGTAATTATCCATATCGATCCAGGCTGACAGCCAATCCATCAAATGACTCAGAAACAACACTGCGTTTCCTTGACAGAGGAATCCACGGTTCAATGGTCTCAGAGCTCAGGAGTTTATTTGAAGGTTTTCCCTAAAGGAAATCAGCTATTGAGGTTGGATGCTTGACGCGAATATATATGTGTGTGTGTGTGTGTGTGTGTCAGTTAACATATGAAATCGGACCTGAGTGAGAGGGAGGGAAAGGGGGTTTAAGTAAGAGTAAAATCCCAAATCATTCTGACTCAAAAATATTTTTTTCTGTAATCGTTGAATAATGGTAACATTACTAAACTGAAATGAGTGAAGAAAGTGAAACATTTTGCAATAGAGTGAAGAAAGTGAATTGCCTTCTTAATTAGTAATAAGTATAAATTAAAAAAAATAATTTGAAGTTGGAAATTAAATGCTTTTAAATGTTTCTTAACATTGTAAGAATTTATTTTAACAAAATAAATTGAAATGTGAATGAATTATTGGTGGAAATAATCAATATATTTTAAAATTTAAATATAATAATAATTACCTTCCTTGTTTATAACCCGCACTTGTTTATAACTGCACTACTTCACAATCATCATTAGTTGTTTAATAACTATGCTTATAACCTTTCACAACCATGCTTATAACCTACCAACAACATACCATAATCTTCACAACATCCTAATTTTGTTCATATTCTGGTTAGATCTGATCATATATTACACGATTATAGAATTTACAACTCTCGTGAAATTACCACACTCGCTTCGCTCGTGTGGGTAAACGTTTCACTCGAGTTGTAAAATGATCTACTTTCGTCACTTGTATAATAAATAACTAATTTGATCTATTTGACTATCTTCGATGCCCCCCCCCCCAACCATAGCCCTGAAGATCATATTCGTTAATGGCCGATTTTTTTTAAATTTTCAGCCTTCAGTAAATATTTCAGGAAATCTGCTTACTTTACGTAGCTACTACGTGACGGACGTTTTAGCAGATTTCCCTAAAGGAATACCAGATATTGAGGCTGTACTCATGACGCGATTTTCGAAAAATGTCCTGTAATGCCCATCCTTACCAGAATCGATATTTAAACGTTTTATGTAAATCTAAATATCATGTTAGTTAATGGCAAAAATCGAACCAGAGGAAGGGGGGAAGTTCAGAGAGGTGCAATTTCGAAAATATCTCAGTTACTATAAGTCAGAGCGAAAAATTGTGAATAACCAATTTTATTGAGAATTAAATTACCTATAAATGTTGATATATACATATTTTCTTTAACATGAATATTAACGGAGATATTTGAATTTTTTAGTTTTCGTCCTTAAGTGTTTCCACAGTCCCAGGATTCGCTACACCAGCAGGTGGAAAATCTGCTTGTTTTACGCAGCCCCTGCGTGACGGAATTTTTGTGTCATTTTGGTCGTTTCTTGCAATTGACAAATTTCAACCTCTTCTCTATAACGCTCCGTCGGGAGCAGCTGGGCTGAGAGGGCAGCTAAACACACTTTTTCCATTCCCAGTAGTTTCCTGATTCGTGTTCATGCTTAGAATCCCCTACTATAGTCTGTTGCTATCCTTCATCCGGCTCGTCTTGATCCTAGGTGGCTTGCGAGGCCGACTGCACCCGATTAAGCCTTAATTTCCAAAATGAGTTTTTTCAAGATATAACTATTGCAATCGTTCATTTTACTAAAAAGAATCCTCTTCTGTTCGGAAGTTCGTAGATATCTTGAGAAATAAGTGCTATTCTAAGTCTGGCCTCTGAGGCCGAGTGCGCCTGATGAATTTTACTTCTTTTAATATAAGCTGTATTCTATTTAATAAAGCCATTATTTTACGTAATGGTATATTTGGTTTCCTTAGATCACAGCGAAGTCTTTCCTTCCAGCGTTTTAAATTAAAATTGATTACGTGTGGAATGGGAGGTTAAATTATGTGGGTGGCCTCCCGGCTCGCGTGCGCCTGATGTTCCATTCAGAGGTGCGCACGACGGTGGGTTAAGTCATTCTGCCGCTCATGGAGGTATAAATGAGGATATAAAAAAATTTTAAATTTACATAAACGCAATGTACTCACCAAAATGCAGATGCTTCACCACAACGAGAGTTATAGATATTACCGGGCGATGATAACCTAGTAGTTTTGTTAGCTCTAAAACCCTAAGAAACAAACAAACCTTCTGCTAATTCTATTTTCTGTCGACGGATTAAGGCACTCACAGAGCGAGGCAGGAGTAAAACCTAACAGCTTATTTGCCTCAAGGACTATCCGAGTTGCTAGATGCATGTAGACAAAGCCCAGCGTTGATTAGAACCTTGTTGGCCACATTGAGGAAGCACCGCCATGGGAATCGGAACATGGTGTCACAATGCATTTCACAATGGCCCCTTTCTCCGCCCATTCCCGAGGACGTGTGAATCCACTAATTGTGCAACCGGCAACACAGCATCTAGGGACACAACCGAACAAGAAGAGGAAGAGGGTTTTAGAATCTAAGGCAAACTAATTTCGTCTCGTTCGGAGAAAAATCTATTTTAAGTTTAACGATTTCGCGTGGTCCTCGTCAAAGTGCTAAATACAACGCTGAACCCGGGATTCTCAAAGTAGACGATATCAACCCTTTGTGGTCGAAATAAACGAAAATTTATTTCGGTGGTCGGCGAGGTCTAAAAATCGAGACCTATTAATTAACATAAGTTATTATTTGAAGCTTTCAAGATACTGAATAAGAAAAGTTCCATATACCAACATGTTATAAGAATGACTAATATTTTAATAGGAAATAGCATTGTGGTACTTTTAAAAAACTCAATAAGTCGATAAGCATGCACAAGATAAAAAACTTCGTAATTTTACATGACAATTTCAACTTTAAAAATTACGGGATTAGCTATAATAATTATTAATAACACTTTTACTTGATATTTACTAAACTTTGTGACTATTTATTTTGTAAAACGGTTAAATATCGATATATATATATATATATATATATATATATATATATATATATATAGTTTGATAGTTTCTAAACTCGATATATAAGCGTTTCATACAAAACTAAGTTCGTCAACGGCTGAAATCGGACCAGGGGGACGGGGGGGGGGGGTTTAGAGGAGAAGAACTTCGACAATTCGATATACTTCCGTTATTATACGTCGGATCGAAAAATTGTATTGTAATTGGTTCCAATTAAATATACTATAAATGTTGTTATATATATTTATTCTTTATCTTGAATAACAATCGAGATATTTGCATTTTTCAGTTTTCAGCCTTCAGAAAATCCCCACACTTCAACTAGTTACATAAACAATACTCTGTTATATAATAAACTACATTATATGAAGCCTGATTACCAATTGTTATTTTCAAGAGCCCTTTATTATAGAGAGATACATGCAAATATTTAAACCAGGCAGACCTGGTTGTTTACATTTCAGTCGCTTTCCGTCGGGAGGTCACTAAAATTGACTGAAAGATTTCTTATTACCGTTTGTATTTATTCACTTGATATTCACGGTGGTGTTGTGTTAGCACTAAGCAGGTAGTTATATATATATATATATATATATATATATATATATATATATATTTATTGTTAAAATTCAAGAGGGAAATTTGCTTAGTTTACGCAGCACCTGCGTTATGTACATTTTATGTATCAGCATATGGAAAATCTCTTTAGTTTACGGAGGTCTTGCTGGACGGAGTTTTTAATACTGGGAAGATTTAAAGTTAGGAAAAAATATTTATTATAATATTATTATTAATAAAGTATAACAAAGATATACACTCAAACCTATAGCAAAAAATTAATATTTGTAAGGGACACGAATGACTGAAATGAACTGAAAGAACCACGGAATTGAGAATCAACACTAACTTCTTTTACAGAAAACCGCTAAAATATATGATCAAGAATGGTATTAAAAACTTCAAAACAATAATTTAGAGAAATAATGATACTTAATTTAATACCTAAATTCCAACCTGGGATTTCAAGACAAAGAATATATATATATATATATATATATATATATATATATATACACGCACGCACGCACGCACCCGCGCACGCACAGACACACACGCGCACACACACACACACACACACACGCGCGCGCGCGCGCACACACACACACACACACAATGAATAGTATCATGAGAACATACCTAAGGTGCCAGCCCCCTACTGCACGCGTTGCTGAGACTACTTAATCCGTGTGAAGTGTTAGTTATCCCCTCTCTCTTCTAATCGGCCTTCGGTTAATGCAGCATCTACAGGCTACATCTTGTAATTGATCTCGCGAACGGGCAAACCTGATTTTTGCGGGAACGAACAAGGGAATAGGTTCCCCAATGCCTTCTGCATCAACACCGTCCAGCAATAAAAGCACCATGACGAAAATTCCACAAGAAACCAGAGTTGTTAGATAGCCATCCCTCGGTAGCCCGCAGCCTGCATCAGCTGACTAATGATAGACTACTAACCAGTATGAATATGCAGGCTACAACTGTAATCTGCTCTCCAATCTTGCCTCGCTCGCGTGTTGTAAGAATTTAGACTAGGGGTGTGGCCTTCGGATAACAACGACTCAATATTGAGTTTGATAACGATCAACGCCTACAAAATTTCCAACTTTATTGGGCTACACGTGCCTTCGTCACATTTTGGACACCGTTTGAAAATTTAATTTCAAATTTTAAAAATACTGGATAAATTCCTTTAACCCCAACTGAAATTTGATCTTGGCTAAATTTGGACAAACTGACTAAGGACAACAAATGTGAAATGAAGTTGGCACTTGCTTGATAAATAGAAACCAGCAATTGACCTTTTGGCTATCCAAGCCAAGCCTTTGTCATTTGACTTTCGGCCTTTATCCAGTTTTCGAAAGTTCTTTTTCCGGCCTGACAAGTTGTGATGTGATAATGAGAATAAGGGGAGAGAAACACAATGTTTATAAATGCGGATCGGAGGTCAAGTATTGGGCGTGGGTGTGGCGGTTTTCTCCCCCCAGAGCCCGGCATAAATATCAACAATATAAGGGATAAACGGCTATGAATCGGGATGACTCGGTGGATTTGGCGGGAAAGGGTCTATTTTCGGCGGGAATCGCGGCCTGTGAGGTTGTTTGCCGCCCACCTAGGAGATGCACCAGCTGTCCCGTTAGCTGCCCCCTATTCGGTGTTTACCTCTCTAGCCACATCAACCATGTCACATGTCACACCTCGTCAAAGGGAGAGCGAGCACAGTATCCTCCCCATATGGACGTATCCCAGCTCAAACATACCCCTGTCAAACATAGATGCCGTTATTAATTGTGTCACAAGGGCCAATCACAGAGCTGACAATCCCCTTACTCGTTTACATAGAGGATACCCTTTGCCAAGGAAGATAAGGGGAGTCAACCGGAAAATAAATATAGGCAAATACAAAGAGAAGGAATAGTTAGAAAAAAAGTCCGTCACGCAGGGGCTGCGTAAACTAAGCAGATTTCCCTAAGTTTTACAATAGAGAAATCCGCCTAATAACAACAGTAGTAGTAAGGAATATCTAAAAATATTCACGAGGGACGAATAGTTACCGAAACGGCCCGCACTAGCTCTCGGCGGGGGGTCCCGAACATAGCAGACTCCTGCCGACCACAAACATGCATACAAATGCAAATATCTCGGTTAATATTCAAGATGCAGAATAAATGTATAGAACAGTATTTATAGTAAATTTAATTTGCAATAAGATTGATTTTATACAATTTTTCGACCCGACGCATAATAACGGAGATATTTTGAATTTTCAAAAAAAAAAAAAAAACCCTCCCACTGGTCCGATTTCAGCCATTAACGAACTTGATCTTTCTTTTTACATAAAACGCTTAAATATGAAGTTTTGTAACGATCAAAGAAAAATTGTGATCGCTAGAGCATTAACAGACAAATATATATATATATATATATATATATATATATATATATATATATATAAAATTGTGAACGGACCTCATTTTCGTCATCTCCTGGGTAGGATCGATGGACATTTGAGGAAATTTCCCAAAACTCGCGTCATGAGTACAACCTCAATAGCTGATTTCCCTTGAGGGAAATCTGCTAAAAAAATTGCGTTATCTAAGCAGATTTTCCACGAGCTGGATAATACACTGGTGAATACTTCTAACATATTTTCTCTATTTTTAAATAAAAATCAGACGAATAGAAGAGGGGTTAGGTTTACTGAAGACTGAAAACAAATAAATATAAATTCAGTCTTCACATTCCAACTCAGCACGCAGGGGCTGCGTAAACGAAGCAGATTTCCAGGTTTACAATACATAAATATACATACAGGTAACACTACCGTGAATGTTAATTGAATAAATACAAACGGTAATGAGAAATCTTTCAGTCAATTCACAAAACAAGTTGATAATCTCTACAACAGAAAGCGGCTGAATTGTAAACAAACAGGACAGCCAACCTCGTAGCGCTGAATAGACAGATAGACCGGAAAGACAAACAATTAAAGAAATATATCTGAATAACATATTAATATTATTGAAAACTATTTACTATATAGCTAGGCGAGTAATTTGAAATGAATCAGAATAATTTTTCAATCACTCAGATTTTTGTAATCCAAGAAAAAAAACAGGGGGGGGCGTCGACAGAACGTATTTGTTTGCATCTTGTAAAATAAAGCTTTGTTGAAAACAATATTTGGTATTTAACCTTGTAATGAAGTGGTTCATGATATATCAGCTTATTATTAATATTACATTAGTAGGAATGGAGGTTTACTATAAACTATAAAATCCAAATATCACGGTTAATACTCATTATACGAAAAATATGCATAGAACAATATTTATAGTAAATTTAATTTGCAATAAGATTGTGTCTAGACAATATTTCGATTCGACGTATAGTAACAGAGATAATCCCCTTTAAACCCCCCCCCCCCTATTGGTCCGATTTCAGCTGTTAACGAACTTGATCTTTCTTTTTACATTAAACAATTAAATATCGAGTTTGGTAACGATTAAACAATAATTTTACTATACACCTTGAGTACAACCTCAGTAGTTGATTTCCCTTGATGGAAATCTGCTAATATTGAAATTAGGAAATGTCGCTCAAGAGAGAAAAAACACCCCCCCCCCAGAACATTGCAATCATGTTCTTTAGTTAATAATCAGCCGGAATTCCCTAGATTCGAGGAAGTCCAGATATATTAAACTTTTGGTCGACTAATTCTTTTCTCCATCCAAAAGGATACTGCAACAGGTATTGAAGGCAGAGTGTTCTAGAAGACTAGGAGCAAGCAATGCCCTTCCAACTCCAGACCAAGGTCACAACTACCAATCAATAGGGCCGCCTCTCTCCTCCTAATAATCCAACATTTATATACAACTCTCACCCTTTTACCGAATTTTCTTATTCGCCCCTTGTACCAAATTATAAATATACTTTCACACAGATGACGTTGTTAATTCTTTTCGTAGCTAAGGCTTTACCACCTATTATGACGATAACCATGAGTATACTCCACACTGAATATGGAACTGAGGAACTTAAAGAGGTCAGGTATCGAAATGCTTCAAATGCTATTTGATGACCAATTCGTACCAACCTCACGTCGTAAAGGTCCACTGAAACAATATTTGGGTTTTAATCTTGGAACACTAAGTTTCATGATATGTTGCCGTATTCTTAAAATGCGGAAATAGAGGTTTACTGAAGGCTGAAAAAAAGAAAATAGAAATAGCTCGCTTAAAAAAATAATTTACAGAACAGATCATAATTATCACCCCCTTTTCAAGACTGATATCAGTCTGGCCTGGAAATACGGCAGTCACGTGCATATCTAATAAACAATTAAGTTATTTATTAACGTCCACGTTTTGCTACTGTGCTTAATTGGGACGGGTTAAGTTCAGGTTACCAGCGTTTTCTATCCAGGATGCGAATAAGGATTTCATTTATTAAATTCGCTTATGAATAAATTCCTATTTGCCCAGGAGGGAATGAAACTCGCCATTCTAGGTTTACCGTGTGAGATTAAGGCCAATACTGTAACTCGCGTGGACGGCCCTTTTCAGTTTGTGGCTATTTTAGTTTTACTTCAAAAAATATTAAATATTGCGTCTGATAACAGTTATACAATAAAAAAAAAGGAACTCATTTTAGGAGATATACCATAAGGGAAATCAGCTAGCTGTTGAGGTTGTACTCATGTCGCGACTTTCGAAACATTTCCTCAAATTCCAATCGGTCTTACTCAGGATATGACAAAAATGGGGTACGTTCATATATATATATATAGATATATATATATATATATATATATATATATATATATATATATCTGTTGCCACTCGAGAAGTCACTTTATTCGACTCATCTTTACCAAACTCGATATATATGCGTTTCATGCAAAACTAATTAAATTAAATCCTACCCTGTAGGGGTGGTTAGCCTGTAGATAAGTCCTCCCGATTTGTCATAGTAGACGTTTTATAACTACGTCGAATAACCAAACCTTATTTGTCGAGAACATGTAGCTTACAAAGGTTATAAGGTATTTACAAAGCTTATTTCCAAAACCCATGTAAGTGTCTGAGAATCCTGGAATAAATCAGAAACGCGACGAAATCCTGGATAACAGTAGTAACGGAGTTGGGAATAAGGAATTTGCAGGATTGGTGGATTAGTGAGGGGCAACTGTAGAGAGACCCACAGGCTACCCAAACCTCTCAAGACGGTTAAGTCAAGCCCGGGGGGAATACTGTAATACATAAGGAACATGATGGAAACCTGTATAACAGTAGCAATGGCGTTCTGGATTAGGAATTTTCAAGATAAGGTGGATTTGTGAGTGACTCCTGTAGAAATCCAACGGATCACATACCAAAAAAAGCAGGTTTCTTGTCTCAAGAAGTTAAGTGAATCCCTCGATTAATTGGCTGCTAGTTTGATAGGAAAGATTTTTATGGCTGAGTTTACTCAGAAAATCAAGACATTACTGGTTTTTACTGGTGCGGCAAACGGAGAAATGAACAAAACCTGGAGTCAACATTTGGGCTTGATAAATCATTAGTACTATTTGGCCTTGGGATTAGACCAAGCTGAGCCTCAGGAAAATAAATCCAAAACATCCATATCCAAATATGGGTGGGATTATTCGAATTAAATTCGTGTCAAGCTCCGACGAAGGTCATCTTTCAATGAAAAATATAAACGAATAAAAACGTAGCCTTGAGAAATCCTGACTTTGAAAAATAATTTTACTCAAGAGACTAATGTATTCTACAAGGTGCGAAGTAGGCATTTTTTTTTTGTTTTATAATGGGATAACCGTTATATATTAATAGGGTGAGGTTTTGCACAGATGCGAATTTTCGCTAGCTTTACGGATACCTTACTCTCAAGCAAGGGTTGGTTTGAGCAGATATCCCTTACGGGAAATCAGCTATTGAGGCTGTACTACTCGTGACGCGATTATCGAAATATTTCTTGAAATGTCCATCGACCCTATCTAGTAGACTAGTAGAAGATGAAACTGAGGTCTGTTCAAAATTACACACACACGCACGCACACACCCACACACTTGTCGGTTACCGCTCTAGCGGTCGCAATTTTTCTGTTATGATCGTTTCAAACTTGATTTATAATCGTTTTATGTAAGAAGAAACATCATGTTCGTTAACGGCTGAAACCAGAGAGAGGGATTTGGGGAGAATTTTGAAAATTCGAAATATCTGTTATTATATCTCGGATCGAAAAACTGTATAGAACCAATGTTACTGTAAATTTAATTGTCCGTAAATGCTGTTATATACATATTTCCTCTAAAATGAGTATTAATCGAGATATTTGGAACGTTTGGTTTTCAGTCTTCAGTAAACCCCACTCTAACTAATGCCATAATTACAATAAGCTGTTAGAAGATGAACCTGTTTATTCTATGCTTAAATACCAAATATTGCTTTCATTGAAATTTTAATGTGCGAGGTACGTGCAAATCCATCACTAGTTAAGAATTGACGTTATTAACTCAAAAATGTTTATTTTATCTATACCAAATTCGACGTTTAAATGTTTCAGTCAACACTAAACATCATATTTGTATATTGACAGACATTGCACCAGGAATAAGGAGGGTTTAGAGGGGGGATTCGAAAATTCAAAATATCTCCGTTATTATGGAACGAATCGAAAAATGTTATAGAATCAATCTTGTGACAATATGAATGCGCTATAATTGCTGTTCATTATATTTTAATGTGTCTCAAATATTAAGCGAGTAATTCGTACTTTCTGGTTTTCAGTCAGAATAAGTGGTGAGATATCACTAGTGTGTCATGTCAGCACGTGGGAAATCTGCTTAGTTTACGAAGCTCCTGCGTGACGGACTTTTAGCAGATTCCCCTTAAGGGAAATTAGCTATTGAGGTCGTACTCATGACGTGAGTTTCTAAATTTTTCTTCAAATGTCCATCGATCCTACCTAGTAGATGACGAAAATGAGGTCCGTTCAAAACTGTATATATATATATCTATATCTATATATATATATATATATATATATATATATATATATATATATATATTTGTCTGTTAACGCTCTAGCGGTCGCAATTTTCGTTTGATCGTTACCAAACTCGATATTTAAACGTTTTATGCAAAAATAAAGATCAAGTTCGTTAATGGCTGAAATCGGACCAGTGGGAGGGGGGGGTTTAGAGGGGAGGATTTTCGATAATTCGAAATATCTCCGTTACTATACGTCGGATCGAAAAATTATATAGAGTAAATCTTATTGCAAATTAAACTTACTATAAATAATGTTATATACATTTATTCTGTATCTTGAATATTAACCGAGATATTTGCATTTTTCTGTTTTCAGCTTCAGAGATGAGATCGGAGAACTTCGGGTCTAGTCGTGAGTTTCCGTCAAGAGCTAGTTCGGGCCGTTCCCGTAACTGTTTGACTCTCTATTCTGAAATTTCTCTATGGTAAAACTTCACGTGGGAAATCTGCTTAGTTTGCGCAGCTCCTGCGTGGAGGACTTTTTTTTTTTTTTTAAAAAATGATGACTTCTAGGGCCATAGAAACCTTTACACCCATTAAGAATGATAAAGCGTAGCAAAGCTGCACAGAAAAATGGTTTGGGAAGGAATGTGCTGTTGTACCTACAGACCAATTGACATTATTCTCTTGAGCAGTAAATTCTCTCATATGAAAGGAAATGCACGAGAGAAGAGGATCAAAAGATTTCCCATTGTCCTATACACAATGAGGCTAACTAATAACTAAAGAAGTCTTGGTCTTGAATCTAGGAATCAACACAAGACCAAAACCATTACAGAGTAGTTGTTTCGTAATCTACAAAGACCACTAATAAATGACAGGAATTACCCAATATAAGTACGAATTCCGTTCTTTAATGTTCCTCCAGTCTAAGGGGTAAGGAAATATGTACTTTTCAGGATTTAGTTTACATTGAAAAACATTTCCAAGTTAGCTGAAGTTATTTTCATACTTTATGAAATAAGGAAAGAAGACATTGACGCCTGAATACACACCTAATCCTAACTTGACAAATTAATTAATACGTGAGAATGCTTCCAATTACTGTGCATTCACTTTATTAGATATACCTAGGAATATGATATGTTCTCAAAGCTGCAATATCACGATAAAAGCATAGAATTCAATAGAAGTGAAGAAAAAAGTTGAACAGATAATTCAATAATTATTTATTACACTACATTATAGCCGTTACAAGAATTTATTAATGGCTAATAAGCTAGCTATAAACGTGTCATTAACTATGAACATGGACATGCCCGATAATTCCTTGAAACCTGAAAAACGATAAAAATATATTTTTATTTTTTTTTGTTGCAGCATTTCCTTATAAATGAACTAATTATTCTAGATTTCAGCAAACATTCCCCTTTTCTGACTTCAATGAATAATCGAGACATTATACAAGCCCCCATGATAATGTTTTAATGATTTACTGTGGACAAAAGCCTAGACTGGTTTGGTCATATTGAAGAATTGTGTATAAAAACTGAAATTGCTTTCCTCCATATTAAAATGTATTAAGAAATATCTTCCAATGGATACCCAATTACTAAAATACTATGGCTATTTCCATTGTCAGTTTATTTATGGTGTTATGCATTGGGGTAATTAACAAAATCACATATTAATATTTAAATTACAGAAGAGAGCATTAAGGTCTATATACAACGGAGAGACGATATACTTCTGCTTGCTGGTCTTAAATGAGACAAAAATATTGTCTTTCCCTTCAATATATATGCACTAAATAATACTGTATGTGAAACAAAACAGGAATAGTACAACTCATTGTCACAAAAGAAGATACAAGCATATGCTTCAAACCCCCAACCACAAACATAAATTGCATATAAACTTGCCAAATTAGCTACTCAAAAAAGAACTCACGACAACTCATACTGTACATATCAAGATATTCAAGCCCAAGCAAAACATATTATACTCAATTCATGGCAGAAGTCTTGGCTTACCACAACTGATAACAAATTTCGAGAACTGAAACATACACTTAGTGAATGGCCTTCCTCAAAAAGGCTAATTAGAAGAGAAGAAGTAGTTTTAACGAGGTTGAGAATTCACGACTAACTCACACTTACCTACTTACTGGAGAAGACGAACCCTACTGCCAACACTGTAACTGTAGACTTACTATAAAACATATACTAACTGACTGCTATCTAAGGACTCACATAGACCTACCATACACTTGGACTGAATTACTACATGACTGTAGCCCGTTTATAGACCGCGTATTGCTTGAATACTTGAAACAAAACAACATTTTCAAAAAATAATAATATAATTTAGGCCAATACTGAAAATATTTGCAGAAATGAGCATACTTACGTAAATATAATAATTATATGTTATATGTTAAATATGTTAAATATTATGCTGTAAAAATAACTGATTCGTCGCTAAATCGCCCAAGTTGTGAAATGCGATTATTATATGAATAAATAAATATCATTTTCAGGAGTAAAACTATTTAACGCATTGCCCGAATGAATTAAATCTATTAAAAAATATTCTTTGATAATAAATGGGCTTCATACCCGAAGGATGTTTCATACACAAGAGGTGATTACTATCAAAAAAGTTATTATTAAATAAAATAGTCATCATAAAAATTGGTCAATAAATAAATTATGATTAGGTACATCATCTCTTTAAGGCCCCATCACATACAAAGACTGTCATCTTACAATAAATCTAATACTAACAAATGCCAAAGCTTATAAATAAATTAAAAATGTATTTCATATAATTATTAAATTGATAAATTTTATCAAATGAATTAATGGAAATAGAGCTAACTTGATAACGAATTTATTATATAAGAATAAATGCTATTTCATAACACGAGTATGTAAAGAAATTAATTGACTAAGATAAAGCAGTATATTTTGTAGAGGAAACAGAAATATGGGTTGCATGCTATTACGTCTTAATATTCAAAGGAAATAAAATATATTTCATTTCAATTCCTGATCCAGTTGAAGAGTTTATGAAAACAGCATTGTTCCTGACACATGTATCTATATTAGCAGATTTTCCTTAAGAGGAAACAGCTATTGAGGTTGTATTCACGACGCGATTTTATAAAAATTTCCTCAAATGTCAGTCTGTTCTACCAGTGAGATGAGAAAAATGAGGTCCAAAATGTATACTATCAACATGCCGATTAACGCTCTGGCCGTCGCCATTTTTGTTTGATCGTTTATGTAAAACTAAAATCAAACTAGATCTAATTCGTAATGGCTGAAATCCGGCTAGTAGAAAGATTGGGTTTAGTGCGTGAGAATTTCGAAAATTCGAACTATCTTCTTTATTATACGTCTGATCGAAAAGTTGTATAGAACCAATCTTATTGAAAATGGGATGTACTTTAAACGTTGTTATATGCACATTTTTTTCGTCTAAAATATAATCCAAGGTACTCATCGTGGCGAATAGTCTATCATTAGTCAGCTAGTGCAGGCTGCAGGCTATCGGGGGATGGCTATCTAACAGCTCTGGCATGGAACCGAATTTTCTCCACTCATGCCTTTACTGGTGTGAATGGAATTTTCCTCAGGATCCCTTTATTGCTGGATGGCCTGATGCAGAAGGCAATGGGAAACCAATGACCAAAGTCCTTGTGACCCTCCTGTTCCCTTTTTCGGTTCCGTGAAACTCAGGTTTCACGAGACCAATTACCAGGTGTAGCCTGTAAATATTGTTATGTATGCTTTTTCACTATCTAGATTATTAACTGAGAGATTTGCATTTTTTAATTTTTGGCATTCAGTAAACCCCCACTCCTACTCATGTCATTTTAAAAATAATCTGTTACATTATGAAGCACTTTATTTGAAGCCTACATACCAAATATTGCTCTCAGTGAACTTTACGTTTTGAGATAAATGCGAATACGTGGTAAATCTGCTTAACGAAGCCACTGCGTGGTGGCTTTTTTCATATAGAAATAGTGAGTATGTAGTGAGATGAGTTTTCAAGTGTGTTATACCAACACTTGAGTAATCTGCTAAGTTTACGCGGCCCTTGCGTGCAGATTTCCTCCATTTTGACTTGCATTGCCCGTACTCCTTTTAGGAGATTTCCCCTAAGGGAAATCAGCTATTGAGGTTGTACTCATGACGCGATTTTCGAAATTTTTCTTCAAATGTCCATCGATCCTACCCAGGAGATGACGAAAATGAGGTCCGTTCAAAACGGTATATATATATATATATATATATATATATATATATATATATATATATATATATATATTATATATTTGTCTGTTACCGCTCTAGCGGTCGCAATTATTGTTTAATTGTTACAAAACTCGATATTTAGTCGTTTTATGTAAGAAGAAAGATCAAGTTCGTCAATGGCTGAAATCGGACCAGTGGCAGGGGGGGGGGTTTAGAGGGGAGGATTTTAGAAAATTCGAAATATCTCCGTTACTATACGTCGGATCGAATAATATTACAGAATCAATCTTATTGCAAATTACATTTACTATAAATATTGTTCTATACATTTATTCTGTATCTTGAATATTAACTGAGATATTTGCATTTGTATTCTGCATGTGCTCGGCAGCAGTGGCTATGTTCGGACTTTCCGCCGTGAGCTCTGGCAGCCGTTTTCGTAACTATTCGTCCCTCGTGAATAGGTTTAGAGGTTTCCTACTACTACAGCTGTTATTAGGCAGATTTCTCTATTGTAAAACTTCACGTGGGAAATCTGCTTAGTTTACGCAGCCCCTGCGTGACGGACTTTTTCACTACGGGCCTTATAACCATTTCCATGATTTGCCCAGCTGACTTGGAGCCAGCAATCCCCAGCTAGAACAAGGAAGCCAACCAGGAGACCTCCCCTTGACAGTGGCTGGCCAAGTTTCCTTTCCCGGGCATAGGTTCCAACCTTAACCTTTGCAACCTCCTATCTCTTGTCCTTTGCCGCAGCACACTTTTATCTGGCCTCAAGCCAATCCACTAACATCACCGTCTCTTCATCACACTCCCCCGCCTCTACCTTCAGCAACGTGTTTTATTGCTAACATTTGAGTCCGTCGTGTCTTGTACAAACGCGTTGCTCTAAATGGAGATGGAGGAATCAGATAAAAAAGGGATCGTGGTGGGAACGTCCTTGGGATCTTTTACTAAATCAATAGCACTAAAGAACGTGTATGCAAAACACCTTACTCCATCCACGAGCAGGAAATACATAATTATGAACACGTTTTCATTTTGTTTCGAGAGCCTGTTATAATTCAGCACTCCATATTTAAAAATGCCAAGTCAGCTTTAACACATATTACAAAAAAAAAACTTAAGTAAAATCTCCTACTTTTTTTTCTAATATTACAAAACGTCAAAAATCCTTAATTATTAGGAGGTAGAAGCACTTTTGCAGTAAGCCTATATCCAACTTATCCCGTAAAAATGACTTATGTCTTTACGTTTGTAACTCTATTTAGATCAGTTCTGGTATTAAATATTTAGATGTACGAAAAATATGGTGTGAGCACCACAAGGATTCCTTATACGCCTATTGAATTAAATGTGCAAAATGTTTGGTTACATTTCTGAGAGAAATTTACGATATCATAATTTCAACGCATCGGGTCGAAAAACAGGAGCTGCGTAAACTAAGCAGATATCTCACTATTGACCTCAACTCCCCTCAAATTTACTATAAAAGTCCGTCACGCAGGGGCTGCGTAAACTAAGCAGATTTCCCACGTGACGTTTTCCAGTAGATAAATCTGCCCAATAACACCTGTAGTAGTAAGGTATCTCTAAACCTATTCAAGAGGGACGAATAGTTATGGAAACGGCCGCCAGAGCTCTTGGCGGAAATTCCCGAACATAGCCGACGACACACAGAATACAAATGCAAATATCTCGGTTAATATTCAAGATAAGAATAAATGTATAGAGCAATATTTATAGTAAATTTAATTTGCAATAAGATTGATTCTATACAATTTTTCGATCCGACGCATAATAACGGAGATATTGTGAATGTTTAAAAATCCCTCCTCTAACCCCCCCCCCCTCCCACTGGTCCGATTTCTGCCATTAACGAACTTGATCTTCTTTTTTACATAAAACGATTAAATTCCGAGTTTGGTAACGATCAAACAAAAATTGCGACCGCTAGAGCGTTAACAGACAAATATATATATATATATAATTTTGAACGGACCTCATTTTCGTCATCTCCTGGGTAGGATCGATGGACATTTGAGGAAATTTTTCAAAACTCACGTCAAGAGTACGACCTCAATAGCTGATTTCCCTTAAGAGAAATCTGCTAATATCTAAGTCAACAAATACGATGAGAAGGAGTCAGGGAAGGCACTGAAGGATGGAAACAAGAAAGTACGAAAAACTCTCTTAATATTTGAGTTATGAACATGTGAAAATGTATAAAGCAATACGACCCGTTACATCCGGGATATTCTGAATTTTGGAATCCTCCTGAAATGTGTAAATGTGGTGTATTAATAAATCGAATAAACATTTTCGAGGCAAGAACGCAAACCCTTTTTGGTGACGGCTTGACAAAACGAATTAAAGTATCTCACAAAGTTGCAAAGCAAAACCACAATTGGTATTTAACCTTGGAATGAAGTGGTTCTGATGTAACAGCTTATAGTTAATATGATATGAGTAGGAGTGGGGGTTTAAAGATGGCCGAAAACTAAAATAAGTAAATATCTCGGTTAATGTTCAATATAGAGACAACAGTTACATTTATAGAACATTACATTTGTAATAAGATTGATTCTATACGATTTTTCGATACAACGTAACAACGTTCGTTTTTACGATAATAACGGAGATATTTTGAATTTTGTAATTCCCCCTTCCCACTGGGTCGATTTGAGCCATTAACGAACTTGACCTTTTGTTTTGCACAATTTTTTTTCAAAAATCGAGTCATGAGTACGACCAATGCCCCCCCCCCCTTAAGGGGAATCTGCTAAATGAACCTATTCCATTCTTTACCTTTCTTTCCTTACATTGGGTCTAAAAAATACGCCAAAGTTGTCCACGTTTCTTTTTTTTCAAAAACGATCAAACATAACATTCTTGCCACTAATTGTAGCTGTCAGAGAAGCGAGACAGCTGACACACATCGGAATAATGGGAACGAGTAATTAGTGATGACAGAGCCCTGTCCATTATGATATGGACGGAGATTGGGAATGCTGAGGAATGTGACAGGTGGGCAAATGGGGTTCGGATCATTAGGCAATCTTAGTTAAAAGCCTTAATTTGCATATCAACGAGAGGCCATCTAATCTAGGCTGGGAGAGTCGTCTCATCAAAGGTGTCATCATCATCAACTCCCGGTGACAGCAAAGGGCTTAAAAGAATATCGTGAACGTGACGGGACGGAAGAACGAAGGCTCAGACTCACGAGCAGGGCAGCGTCACAACCCGGCCACAGTCGGCCAACGAACTAATGCAATAGGCTAAGCTCAAAGTGCTACAAGGAAGACACATTAATATAAGTTGTAGGGGCCCAGGTTAGCCATGTAAGTTAAAGCGTTGGCCTTAATCTCACATGGTAAACCTAGAGGGGCGAGTTCGATTCTTGCCTGGGCAATAGGAATTTAGTGTCGGAATTCATTAAATAAAATCCTTAGTCCAACTATGGCTAGAAATGGGTGGCAACCTGTAGATTACCCGTTTCAATTAACCACAGTAACAAAAAGTGGACGATAATAAATTATTATTGAGTCCGTCACGCAGGGGCTGAGCAAACCGAAAGATTTCCCACATACTGGAATAACACTCTGGCGATCCCATATCCTATTCTCTATTTCCAAGTTAATAGCCTTGATAAATGGGTCGGGGGGGGGGGGGTATTGAAGGCTGAAAACAAGAAACTAGCTTAATATTTGAGTTGCAAAAAATGTATAAAGCAGCAATTGTTGAGCATTAATAGCTTAACAAGATTTAACTATTTAACATTTTGCGTTCCCATATCCTATTTTCTATTTCTATGTTAATAACCTTGATAAATGGGTTGGGGGGGAGGGGGGGTTATTGGAGGCTGAAAACTAGAAAGTACAAGAAACTAGCTTAATACTTGAGTTACAAAAAATGCATAAAGCATAAATTGTTGCGCATCAGTAGTTTAACAAGATTGGTTCTTTTACATTTTGCGATATGACTCATAATAAGTGAGATATATTAAATTTTCGAAATTCCACCACTAAACCCCCGCCCTCCCCCTGCTTCGATTTCAGCCATTAACGAACTTGATCTTCCTTTTTACATAAAAATATTAAATATTGTGTGTTGTTAGCGATGACAATATTTGCGACCGCAATAGCGTAAACAAAGTTGGATGGATGGACATTTGGGGAAATGTTTCAAAAATCCCATCATGAATATAACCTCAATAGCACATTTTCCTCAAGGGAGATCTGCTAAAATGTAAACTTTAGGCGAATGTGCTTCAGATAACGGTAAGTCCATAAAAAATCCAGATTCCAAATGAACCAGTTTTCTTCCATTGCCAAATCTAGTGTAGGAAGAAAGAACTAATGCCGTGCTTGTTGAGCTAAGTGGAATGTGATGTTGTCTGGAGAGGAAAATCTGTATTTTAGAACAGAAAATGTACGAAACAGGAATAAAGATGAGAGTTGGCGTAGATAAGTGTGTGCTGGGAATGACTATTGGCGTGTGTTATCAAGGTCGTAGAGCTGATAAGGCTATCAGCGTGCATGCGTAATGTAGCTAGGTTTGTGTTTGTTTACCTCTGGGCTCCAAGGCTGTTCCGCTCCAGTCGCTCTCAGGAATGCTGTCAAGTCACTTAATTAACAACTCACATATCATGGGGCAGATGACGAGCTAATAACAACTTACGATTACTTGAAGGATCTTATCCTACAAGAATAAAAAAAAAAGAGTACATTAAGGTACTCCAGGCCTTGTACACCCTGAAAGATTGACCATCTCTGGGATAGATTATCCGATATCGAATCCCTTCACCGTGGATCCTACTACAAGTCATCGACTAGGTTCGGCAAATTTCTTCAAAATCTTTCGTTACACTATTCTTAAAATCATGCACGCGGCATGTAGGATTATACTAATTCCTACTAACATCAGTTGGACCAGAATCCATAACTACAGTGTATGTATAAGTCAATCATATCTATCTAATAAAAAATCCATCACGCAGGGCCTGCGTTAACTAAGCAGATTTCCTACGTGCATCACATATATGCATTTATCACAAAACGTACGTTCAATGAGAACAATATATGGTATTTATGCTTCAAATAAAGTGCTTCATAACGTAATAGAATGTTGTTAATGTGAGATGAGTAGGAGAACGAAAACTAAAAAATGCAATCTCAGTTAATAATCAAGATAGTGAAAACCTGTACATATAAACATTTATAGAACATTGCATTTGCAATAAGATTGGCTCTATACAATTTTTCGATCCGGGGCACAATAACGGAGATAGTACGAATTTTAGAAATTCTCCGCCACCCCTATAACCCCCTCCTCCTGGTCCGATTTCAGCTGTTAACAAACTTGATCTTTCGTTTTGTACAAAACGATTATATATCAAGTTTGGTAACGATAAGACAAAAATTGCGACCGCGGTAACAGACCAATATACATACATAGATATAATTTTGAACGGACCTCATTTTCTTCATATCCTGGGTAGGATCGATGTACATTTGAAGAAAAAATTCGGAAACCACGTCATGAGTACGACCTCAATAGCTGATTTCTCTGAAGGAGGATCTGCTAAAAGTCACCTAAGTAGGATATACTTAGGGCACGATTTTTTGGGGTTACTGAGGGCTGAAAACCAGGAAGCACAGATAACTCGATTAGTATTTCAGTTATGACAAAATACACACAACAACAATTGCAGACATTCAATAGTTTAACAAGATTGGTTCTATAATATTTTAAGACCCAACTCGTAGTAACAGAGATATTTTGAATTTTCAAATTCCCACTTAAATCCCCGCTATTCCATGCCTGATTTCAGCCATTGAAGACTATGAACATTAGAGATGAATTAAACGGTTAAATATTGAGTATGGTCTAGATAAAATAATCATTTTCGAGTCAGGACCGAAAAACCTTATTCGATGACTTCATTGCACAATGAATTTGCATCTATCGCGCATAATAAAAGTCTCATGAAAACAATATTTGGTACTTAATAGTAGAATGAAGAGGGTCATGCTATAAGAGGTTATTGCCATTATGATTTGAGTGGGAGTGGGGGCTTGCTCGAGGCTGAAAACTAAGAAATCCATTATCTCCGTTGATATTCGAGAATCCTGACTATTTCTTCCCAAATAACTATAAATGCCTGTTCCTCTGACGACAGTTTGATAAATTATGGTGTCTATTAATCATGAAAGAAAGATGAGCATATCCTCAGACATGTTCATCTTTCTTATTCTCGGCCCGATAAATTTTCAACTATCCTTCCTAAACAGGCCTTTCATTGGAGAGTTTCCAAGTGTGCAAAAAGTAACTAGCTGCTTTCACCCAAAAAAGCATGGCTTGCTAACTTCCAATAATGGGCAAAGGATAGAAAGAAATAGCCGATGAAATTATACACCTATAAATACTCCAAACTTGGGCTTTCTACCCACAGTAATAAGCCCAGGCATAAAAATATTGGAAATGAAAACATATTATTCGCTAAAGTTTACTCCCAAACAAGGTTTTAATATACGCTAATCGCTATTGTTATCATCTAGAGAAGGAGTGTAGGGTAAGTAACAAATTTATTTCATTTATACAGATTTGGGGTTGCGGGAGGGATTCCATATGAGACACTGAAGAATCTCTTTAGGTTCATTGGGATAATGATCCTTGAACTCAAAATAAGGTCACACCAATAGGATTTCCAAGGAAAGATAAACGTTCTAACATTGGCTCTTATAAAGAATAAGATAACGGGCCAAACCAATTGAATTATCTAATGGAAAGAACAACGGTTTTAAGATTTGATGCGACCAAGAGACGCAAGTCATAGTAGAGATAATAAATACTATGAGAGAAGGTACATAACGAGGGAGTGGGTGAGAGGGAATGCCCTTGGGGGACTCCATCTTGGGAAGACCAAGGCTACATCGCATTCCCAGTCTATGCTTCCTGTATCAGCTGGCGGTCAGCTGATCGCTCAACAGCTGTCTGGCGCAGCCCTCCAACTCCCGCCAAAACCCAACCAACAGCTGACGCTCTGCCCACAAACTCCTTTCCTCGACAACTCCAACGTCGAGAACGTTGTACTATTTACTACCTGATTATCATGATGAAAGGACGAAATCAATAGCGAATTTATAATTTACATAAGTTCCTACTTCTAACTTCCATAGGCATAAGTATAGAAGTCCGTCACCCAAAGGCTGAGTATTCTAAGCAGATGTCATACATGTTGGAATATAACGCTAGTGATCTGGTCTCACCATCCATTCTCTGTTTCTCCAGCAGGAAGTATCCTATTTAAATAGGAATGGGTGGTTTAAGGTGAACATAAGATCTTCATGATTGCTGAAACCAAAATAGTACTAATGACTCGAGTAATAAATAGAGAAAAAAAAACTAGCTCACGCCAGCAAGGGAGCTGCACCCCCTTAACCCACTTTAAGCAAGCGGTGCCTTCGGCATCGCCAAGTAGTGGAGCGATCCCTTTGGGATCACCATTTTACGACTTTACAACTCGCGATTTCTGATTTTTAATTACACATGTATTTTTTAGGTTCGTAATTCTTATTGTTACGTCTTCAAAGTTTATGCGTAAAAAATAAAAATGATCCCCATACGGTTAGGAAAGAATATATGTCCTATATTGTCATTCAAGAAGAAAAGAAGAAGAAGAAAATTGCACTATTTACCTGACAACATATGAATGACCTATATTCAGGATCATGAAGTGGCTCAGGCTAGCCATGTGAGTTAAAGCGTTGCCTTTAATCTCTCATGGTAAACGCAGAGTGGCGAGTTCGATTCCCTCCTGGACAAAGGAATTTATTTAGTGACGAAATTCATTAAATAAAATCCTTAGCCCCACTACAGCTAAAAATGGGCGCTAACCTGTAGATCGCCCGTTTCAATTAGCCATAGTAGCAAAAAGTGGCCGATAATAAATAATTTTATCATGAAATACCATCCATGATTACGATTTGAATTATTCACGGCGTGTCAAACAATGCGGAGGGATTCATTAGGGACTTATTTTTATTTTTTTCTTCAAAACTTAAATTTGTTTTCTCTATGTTTCCCAGGAAATGTAGTTGTGTACATTGAAGCCTTGCCCAAAAAGGTACCATCATCATTCAGCCTCAAAGGATTTCCCGAGCGAGACCGGGGGATACCTTAGCTAGTGTTTAATATGATTGGTTTCATAGACTTTTTCGATCCGACATAAAATAACGGAAATATTTTAAATGCTCAAAATTCCATCCCCTAACCCTCCACGCATCCTACTGTTCCGAATTCAGATGTTAATGAACTTGATCTCTAGTTTAACACAAATCGTTTTGATAACGATCTAACGTAAATTTCGATACACAAACTTATATATATATATATATATATATATATATATATATATATATATAAATTGTAACCTCTGTCTGTACATTGATTTTTTTCGAGAAATTTCACGATAACTTTTCGTTTCACATGTCATTGACACCATAACTGCATTTTTTTTTCGTGTATGTTTGTTTGTTTGTTTGTTACCTTTTCACGCATAAACGGCTGAACCGAATTTTACGAAACTTGGTATGTATATTACTACTAACCCAACTTAGACTTTAGGCTATATTAATATCCTCTGAGACGAACAGGAGTGGTGGTTATAAGGGAAGCCTGAAATTAAGAATAGCAATATTTCTTTTCCTATTGGGTTTTCGTCCAATATGAACATAACAAAAGTTATTTAATTTGTTATTTACAGTAACTTTTGTTATATACACTTTTTTCGTATACCGAATCATAAACGAGATATACGCTAAAACCTATAGCGGGCGCTAACGATTGAACCGAACTTAACAAAACTCGGTATGTCAATTAGCATTAATTCTTCCATAATTATAAGCTACATTAAAATTTTTAGGTTAGAACGGGAGTGGGGGTTATAAGGGAGGCCTGAAATAAAAATTCGCGATGTTTCATGTATAAGAGACGGGAAATATAACAATTTGGAGGACAGTGAAGACTTATCGAAAAATTAATTTTATTATTAACAAATGCCAACGACGGGTATTAACCCTAACCACTGGGACGGGTAAATGTCAAAATATTGTGCAAAGTAAAGCCTGCTAAAAAATACTATCACCATTCAGCCTCAAATGAATTCCCGGGCGAAGCCGGGTATCTGAGCTAGTATATATATATATATATATATAGTTTTCAACAGACCTCATTTTCGTCATTCCCTGAGAATTGATGGACTTTTGAAGAAATTTGTCCAAAATCGCGTCATGAATAAAAACTTCTCAGCTGATTTTCCTTAAGGTAAATCTGCTAAAAATACAAGTACTTCCTAAATATTATTAGAGTATACAACCTACTTATTACTTGCTACCTCTTAATATGTACGTGGGCAGCCCAACTACATAACTAAGGAGATCAAGCTTTATAATTAAAGGTAGTATGTAGATACTTTCTCTCTCTCTCCCTTCCTCATTCCAGCTAAATTAATACCATATACATTCTTCAGTTATACATTCCTTTCCTAAAGCCCATTTTAATTAGGCTTCCCGCATAAATACATCTCTATCGTTTGCGGTACTTCCTTTGTCCCACCAAGACTGGATCAAAACACATTAACACTCCGATAATCAATTGTAAATGTCAAACTACAAGATCAGCGGATTCCAACTACCAATCATTCGTCAAACAGGTCAACTCCATTAATCTCAAACAGGATTCCTTAGTTAAAGGCGAATTGTAAGAAAAATAAAAAATGTCCCGCAGATGCTGCGTAATCTAAGCAGATTTCCCACTCTACAGATCTGAAGAAGCCTGTTTAACCAAGACTTTAAATTTAAGAATGATAAATGTGGATTTACAGAACACTGAAAGTAAAATAAATCAAATATATGGGATAGTATTTGTGTTAGATAAAAAATATACTCAACAATAACTATAGAAATTTAAATGTGCTGCAAAACATATTACGCAACATTTTTCGATCCGACTCACAATTACTGAAGGCTGGAAACTAAAAAAAATCAAATATCTCGTATAGTAATCAACATAGTGAAAAAAACTGTATATAACAACATTACAATTGAAATAAATTTGGTTCTATACAGTTTTTCGATCCAAAGCATAATAACGGTGATATTAAGAATTTTCCAAATCTCCTCGTTAGTCGTTTTACAGACATTAACGCACTTCATATTTAGGTTTACATAAAATATTTAAATATCGAGGTTGCTAAAGATAAATAAAATAAAAATTGCGACCTTTAAAGTGTTAACAGACAAATATCTTTGAGTACGACCTCAATAGCTGGTTTTCCTTAACGGAAATCAGCTAAACTTGATTAGTAGAAACAGGTGGCTGAAAACAAAGAAGTAGTAATAATAACTCGCTAAATATTGAAGACAAGTGTAAAACAATAGTTGTAGAAGATTAATTTTGCAAGAATATTGGTTATACAACATTTTTCATAGCAAGGGGAGTTGTTTCGAATTTCAGCAGATTTCCCTTAAGGGAATTCAAATGAAATAAATAAATATATATATATATATATATATATATATATATATATATATATATATATATATATATATATATATATTTTTAAGCTCTGTCTGTACATTGATTTTTTTCTAGAAATTTCACGATAACTTTTCGTTTCACATGTCATAGACACCATAACTGCATTTTGTTTCTTTGGTGTGTGTTTGTTTGTTACCTTTTCACGCAGAAACGGCTGAACCGAATTTTATGGTATGTATATTACTACTAAGCCAACTTAGACTTTAGGCTTTGTTCATTTTCTCTGAGACAAACAGGAGTGGGGGTTATAAGGGAGGCCTGAAATAAAAATTCGCAATATTTCGTTGTCTATTTGTTTTTCGTCAAACGTGCACATAACAAAGTTGTTTACTTTGTTATTTAGAGTAACTTTCGTTTTATACATTTTTTCGGGAACAATGTATGAAGCAAATAATTTGCGTATAATATTGATATGCTCATCAATTCTTTCCAATATGAACTACCAGGTACCTCACCTGGAAAAATTAATTGAAATCTATGTTAATATTTTGACCTTAATAATTCAAAGCTATGCATAATGCACAGGAGACGGGAAATATGACAATATGGAGGAGTGAGCAGTGAAGTATTACTTAATTTTATTACTAAAAAATTCACAGCAATAACGGGTAAAACCCTAATCACTGGAACGAGGAAATGTCAAAATATTGTCCAAAGTAAAGTCTTGCCAAAAAAATACCACCACAATTCACCCTCAAATGAATTCCCGGGCGAAGCCGGGTACCTGCGCTAACATATATATATATATATATATATATATATATATATATATATATATATATATATATATATATATATATTGTCTGTTAACGTTCTAGCGGTCGCAATTATTGTTTGATCGTTACCAATATTATTGCCGATATATTTCAGAAATTGCTTTTCTTTCCGATGAGAGGTTGGCAGACCCGTTTGTTTACATTTCAGACACTTCCGACAGATTTCTTATTAGCACTTGCATTTTTTCACTGAATATTCACGGTTGTGTTGTGATACCAGTATGTGTTTTTATTTATTGTTAAATTTCACGAGGGAAATCTGCTTAGTTTACGCACCCCCGCGTGACGGTCTAATGCTAAATGATATCCCCTCCCCTTAAACTTGTTATCAACCAATAAAAAAATTAACGAAACAAGGAAGTACGAACAAATGTAGTGTTCAAAATAAAGTTCTTTCATGTATCCCCAAATCCATTAACGTTTTCTACTGTGTGTGTGTGTGTGTGTGTTGTGTGTGTGTGTGTCTATATATATATATATATATATATATATATATATATATATATATATATTGGAAACGTTTATGGAAATCATATATAAACCTGACTAGCTGTTTCCCGCTAATGAGACCGGTTTTACCTGCTCCATTGGTTTACTTTATTAAGCCAATCTCACGGATCACAATATTTACCTTCTTAAATAACATAACTGAACGAATTCTACATATATCAGCAACATACTCACAGAGTCCTGTTCATTTCAATCTTTACCTGTAAAAAATAAAAACAAAAAATTAGTTAATGATAAAAAATCAGAATTTACGAGAAATAGAGTAATATTATAATAATGAGTACTATTTATAAATGAATAGCACTTGCGAAAAATGGGGTACGTGTGAAGAAAAATAAATTTTAAAAAGCCTGTCACGCCGGGGCTGCGTAAACTAAGCAGATTTTCCCACGTGAAGGTTTACAATAGAGAAATTTCACGAAAGGCGAGCAATCAAGGAAACGGCCGAAAGAGCTTTTGGCGGGAAAGTCACTCTCGTCCGTTAGCCGTCGATTTAATAAATATGCAAATATCTCAGTAAATATTCAAGATAGAGAATAAATGTATATATCAATATTTATAGTAAATGTAATTTAAATAAGATTGATTCTGTAATAGTAACGGAGATATTTCGAATTTTCGAAAAGCCTCCCCTCTAAACCCTCCTCCCTCCCACTGGTCCGATTTCAGCCGTTAACGAACTTGATCTTTCTTTTTACATAAACCGACTAAATATCGAGTTTGGTAACGATTAAACAAAAATTGCGACCACTGGAGCGGTAATAGACAAATAAATAAATAAATATATATATATATATATATATATATATATATATATATATATAGAGAGAGATCGATGGACATTTGAAGAAAGGGTCGACAATTCTGTCATGAGTACAACCTGAGAGAGAGGGAGAGAGGGGGAGAGGGAGAGAGGGGGAGAGGGAGAGAGGGAGAGCTGAAAGCTGAAAAATCATAATATCCCGTTAATAATCGAAATAGTAAAAAAACTCAGGTAACAACATATATAAAACATTACATTTTCAATAAGATATGTTCTACACAATATTTCAATCCGATGCATAATAACAGAAATATAAAGATTTTTCGAAATTCTCCCCCTCTAAATCCCCCTCCCACTGGTCCGATTTCGGCTGTTAACGAACTTGATCTTTCTTTTTACATAAACCGACTAAATATCGAGTTTGGTAACGATTAAACAAAAATTGCGATCACTGGAGCGGTAACAGACAAATAAATATATATATATATATATATATATATATAAACGCACACACATTACGAGTAAGGCCTCAAAAGCTGATTTCCCTTAACGACAATCTGCTTCTGTCTGAACTCCGGGACTACATAAGGTTCCTGGACGGAGCAACGACCCGTACTCTGCCGAATTAGGAGTTGCTACCAAGGTAAGGAAAAAGGAATCAAATACAGCCATCTTTTATATTTTCCTTTTATTCTTTTTGTCATGATTGCCGCTAATGGCTTCCTCTTCGAGTCTCATTATCAGAAACTACAAACTCCTTGATATATATACAACCTTGCCTCGAACAGGGAATCTGTTCTATACAAATATTCTCATCCATTTTTGAATAACTAATCCACTTAAAGAAGAAGAAAAAACGACTAATAAATATATCTGACAAGGAAAACACATTATTCAAGATTTCCCAAGGTTTGTATACAAATTGGACTGTTTAATTGATCAGGGGTTACAATTAATAATTCATCAAATTAATTGTGATCCAAAAATAGTTTTTACCTGAGAACTGTACTTCTCTGCGTGTGGCAATAATTACAGGAAAAGCCTTGGTAGAATTGTTTTTCACTGTTTTACTTCATCATCTTTGTACCCTTAAAAGATACACGTTGGGTGATATATATATATATATATATATATATATATATATATATATATATATATATATATATATATATATATATAACGTTTTATATAAAAATGAAGATCAAGTTCGTTAACAACTAAAATCGAATCAATGGGAGGGAGTTGGGATTAGAGGGGAAGGATTTCGATAATTCTTAATATCTCTATTATTATGCGTCGGGTCGAAAAATTGTATAGAACCAATCTTATTGTAGATGTAATGATTTATAATAGTTATTTATTATACAAGTGACGAAAGTAGATCATTTTACAACTCGAGTGAAACGTTTAGCCACGTTTAGGTAATTTCACGAGAGTTGTAAATTCTACTTGCGTCACGAGTGTGATATTAAATTTTTTCTGTAATCGTGATGACGATCTGAATACATGATCAGATCTAACCAGAATATGAACAAAATTAGGATGTTGTGATGATTATGGTATGGTTGTTGGTAGGTTATAAGCATGGTTGTGATAGGTTATAAGCATAGTTATAAAACAACTAGTGATGATTGTGAAGTAGTGAGGTTATAAACAAGTGCAGGATATAAACTTGAAAGGTAATTATTATTATATTTAAATTTTAAAATATATTGATTATTTCCACCAATAATTCATTCACATTTGAATTTATTTAGTTAAAATAAATTTTTACAATGTTAAGAAACAGTTAAAAGCATTTAATTTCCAACTTCAAATTATTTTTTAATTTATACTTATTACTAATTAAGAAGGCAATTCACTTTCTTCACTTTTGCAGAAAGTAATTACTTTCTTCACTCTATTGCAAAATGTTTCACTTTTTTCACTCATTTCAGCTGAGTAATGTTACCATTATTCAACGATTACAGAAAAATGTTGTTATGCATGATTTTTCTCTATCTTGATTACGATCGGAGATATTTGAATTTTTTCCAGTTTTCGGCCTTTAGTAACCCCCCCCCCTCCTACTTATGCCGTATTAGCAATAAACTGTTATATTAAGAAGAACTTTATTTGAAAGCTAAATACCAAACATTGTGTTCATTTAACATATCAGTTTTGAGATAGCACATATACGTGACGCACGTGGGAAATCTAGTTTAGTTAACATACTTTTTTTTCCTAGCTTAAATATTTAGGGAGTTATTCGCAGTTTCTTGTTTTCAGCTGTCAGTAAAATAGTTCTACTCATCGAATATATTTTCAAAATATATGGGGAAAAGAGATTTTAACGTTCTTATATTAAATAGATGGGTTAAATAAATGCAAATGTTCTAAACACAACACTATTTATATTTGTTAGTAACATATAAATGTTGGAAGATTTTCAAAAGAAGGAGCTACGCCTGTACACTGAGCGAATGGCAGAAAAAAACACACACTAGCCTTCACAACTTCTGTTCTCCACAGCTGGGCTGGCTCCGTTGCCATGGCAACGAATGCTGTCGCTACAAAGATCAAGAGTGTGCCATAGCAGCAGGTGGGAAATCTGCTTAGTTAACGCAGTGGGCTTTTTTATTGGGTAAATATGGCTATGATCTAGATACAGGAAGAGTGAGTAATGAGAGAGTGAGTGGCTATTGAAGAACCTCCATGTCCTAGTTGCATTGTCCCATGGCTCTAGAATGGAAACCTCTTTGTCATTTAGCACATCATACCTCTTTGCCGTCCATCCATCAAGGGGCACCGTTCTAGTTTGCATTCAGCCCGCCTGCTCCCGATCGCCTTACACCTACTCCACAATGGACTCTTCTCTCTTGGAGTTTTTTTTTTTTATCGGTGCCATGACTGTCACATCATATAGAGCCAAGATTTGTAACACCCCCCGTTTTGGTAAGCATCGCCATTTCTATTGACAGCTATCTCTTTTCTAATCCATTTATAAACAGGACAGTTATTTATGAGCTTGCTGCCATGCGACAAAATTAGGAGATACATAAATTCGCTGTTCATTGCCTTCCAAGGAATGAACTCATTTATTAGCATAATCGTACATTTGTCCTGTAATCCGACACTTAGTTTTCTGATTTTAAAACCAACACCACTTCATTCAATAGTAACATCTTTATACAACCTTTTCATCAATGACATATCGAAATTTTGGATTAACAAATGATTGGCTAGGTCCATGGGATTGGTGGCAGTTTTTGTGGTCATGAGGCTCCTTGTCATTTATGTTCTCAGCTCAATCACCTCATAATACTGTATTGACCAATAATAATCCAATCACAAAATTAATCACAGACAGTCAAAGAAAGTTTAGTTTCTCATTTCCGGTAATATAATCAGGATTCCTAGATTCAGATATCTCTAGCCTCCAAGCGTAGCAAGCTATCACGTCTAACTAGCTTCCAACCCTAGCGAATTACCAAGTCAATCTCTAGCTTCCATGCCTGGCGAGCTAACAAGTCTATCTCCAGATTCCAAGTCTGGTGAACTATCAAGTAAATCTCTAGTTTCCGAGTCTGACGAGCTATCAAGTCAATCTCTAGCTTCCGAGTCTGGCTAGCTATCAAGTCAATCTCTAGCTTCCGTGCCTGGCGAGCTAACAAGTCTATCTCCAGATTCCAAGTCTGGTGAACTATCAAGTAAATCTCTAGTTTCCGAGTCTGACGAGCTATCAAGTCAATCTCTAGCTTCCGAGTCTGGCGAGATATCAAGTCAATCTCTAGCTTCCGTGCCTGGCGAGCTAACAAGTCTATCTCCAGATTCCAAGTCTGGTGAACTATCAAGTAAATCTCTAGTTTCCGAGTCTGACGAGCTATCAAGTCAATCTCTAGTTTCCGAGTCTGACGAGCTATCAAGTCAATCTCTAGCTTCCGAGTCTGGCAACCTAGCAAGTCTATCTCTAGCTTCCGAGTCTGACAAGCTATCAAGTCTATCTCTAGCTTCCGAGTCTGGCGAGATATCAAGTCTATCTCTAGGTTCCAAGTCTGGCTAGCTATCAAGTCAATCTCTAGCTTCCGTGTCTGGCGAGCTGTCAAGTCTATCTATACTTTAGAGTCTGATGAGCTTATCAAGCCTATCCATAGCTTCCAAATCTGTCAAGCTATCAAGTCAATCCCTCTCTCCGTGCCTGGCGAGCAATCAGGTCTATCTCCAGATTCCAGGTCTGGCAAACTATCAAGTCTATCCAAGGCTTCCGAGTCTGGCGAGATATCAAGTCAATCCCTCTCTCCGTGCCTGGCGAGCAATCAGGTCTATCTCCAGATTCCAGGTCTGGCAAATTATCAAGCCAATCTCTTGTTTCCGAGTCTGGCGAACTATCAAGTCTATCTCTAGCTTCTATGTCTTGCGAGATATAAAGTCAATCTCTACCTTCAGAGTTTGGCGAGATATCAAGTAATGTCTAGCTTCCAAGCCAGGCGAGGTATAAAGTCTATCTCTATCTTCCAAGCCTGGCGAACTGTGAAGTCTATCTCTAGCTTTCGAGTTTGGCAAGCTATCAAGTCTATCTATAGCTTTCGAGTCTGATGAGCTATCATGTAATTCTCTAGCTTCCGAGTCTGGCAAGCTATCAATTCTATCTCTAGCTTCCGAGTCTGGCTAGCTATCAAGTCAATCTCTAGCTTCCGTTCCTGGCGAGCTATCAAGTCTATCTATAGCTTCCGAGTCTGATGAGCTATCAAGCCTATCCATAGCTTCCAAGTCTGGCAAACTATCAAGCCAATCTCTATCTTCCAAGCCTGGCGAACTGTGAAGTCTATCTCTAGGTTCCGAGTCTGGCCAGCTATTATGTGTATCTATAGCTTCCAAGTCTGGCGAGCTAACAAGTCTATCTCCAGATTCCAAGTCTGGTGAACTATCAAGTAAATCTCTAGTTTCCGAGTCTGACGAGCTATCAAGTCAATCTCTAGCTTCCGAGTCTGGCGAGATATCAAGTCTATCTCTAGGTTCCAAGTCTGGCTAGCTATCAAGTCAATCTCTAGTTTCCGAATCTGACAAGCTATCAAGTCAATCTCTAGCTTCCGAGTCTGGCGAGATATCAAGTCTATCTCTAGGTTCCAAGTCTGGCTAGCTCTCAAGTCAATCTCTAGCTTCCGTGTCTGGCGAGCTGTCAAGTCTATCTATACTTTAGAGTCTGATGAGCTTATCAAGCCTATCCATAGCTTCCAAATCTGCCAAGCTATCAAGTCAATCCCTCTCTCCGTGCCTGGCGAGCAATCAGGTCTATCTCCAGATTCCAGGTCTGGCAAACTATCAAGTCTATCTAAGGCTTCCGAGTCTGGCGAGATATCAAGTCAATCCCTCTCTCCGTGCCTGGCGAGCAATCAGGTCTATCTCCAGATTCCAGGTCTGGCAAATTATCAAGCCAATCTCTTGTTTCCGAGTCTGGCGAACTATCAAGTCTATCTCTAGCTTCTATGTCTTGCGAGATATAAAGTCAATCTCTACCTTCAGAGTTTGGCGAGATATCAAGTAATGTCTAGCTTCCAAGCCAGGCGAGGTATAAAGTCTATCTCTATCTTCCAAGCCTGGCGAACTGTGAAGTCTATCTCTAGCTTTCGAGTTTGGCAAGCTATCAAGTCTATCTATAGCTTTCGAGTCTGATGAGCTATAATGTAATTCTCTAGCTTCCGAGTCTGGCAAGCTATCAATTCTATCTCTAGCTTCCGAGTCTGGCTAGCTATCAAGTCAATCTCTAGCTTCCGTTCCTGGCGAGCTATCAAGTCTATCTATAGCTTCCGAGTCTGATGAGCTATCAAGCCTATCCATAGCTTCCAAGTCTGGCAAACTATCAAGCCAATCTCTATCTTCCAAGCCTGACGAACTGTGAAGTCTATCTCTAGGTTCCGAGTCTGGCCAGCTATTATGTGTATCTATAGCTTCCAAGTCTGGCGAGCTAACAAGTCTATCTCCAGATTCCAAGTCTGGTGAACTATCAAGTAAATCTCTAGTTTCCGAGTCTGACGAGCTATCAAGTCAATCTCTAGCTTCCGAGTCTGGCGAGATATCAAGTCTATCTCTAGGTTCCAAGTCTGGTTAGCTATCAAGTCAATCTCTAGCTTTCCTGTTGCCTGGCGAGCTTTAACAAGTCTATCAGATCTCCAGATTCAAGTCTGGTGAACTAAAACTAATCAAGTAAATTCCTAGTTTCCGAATCTGACAAGCTATCAAGTCAATCTCTAGCTTCCGAGTCTGGCGAGATATCAAGTCTATCTCTAGGTTCCAAGTCTGGCTAGCTCTCAAGTCAATCTCTAGCTTCCGTGTCTGGCGAGCTGTCAAGTCTATCTATACTTTAGAGTCTGATGAGCTTATCAAGCCTATCCATAGCTTCCAAATCTGCCAAGCTATCAAGTCAATCTCTCTCTCCGTGCCTGGCGAGCAATCAGGTCTATCTCCAGATTCCAGGTCTGGCAAACTATCAAGTCTATCTAAGGCTTCCGAGTCTGGCGAGATATCAAGTCAATCCCTCTCTCCGTGCCTGGCGAGCAATCAGGTCTATCTCCAGATTCCAGGTCTGGCAAATTATCAAATCCAATCTCTTGTTTCCGAGTCTGGCGAACTATCAAGTCTATCTCTAGCTTCTATGTCTTGCGAGATATAAAGTCAATCTCTACCTTCAGAGTTTGGCGAGATATCAAGTAATGTCTAGCTTCCAAGCCAGGCGAGGTATAAAGTCTATCTCTATCTTCCAAGCCTGGCGAACTGTGAAGTCTATCTCTAGCTTTCGAGTTTGGCAAGCTATCAAGTCTATCTATAGCTTTCGAGTCTGATGAGCTATAATGTAATTCTCTAGCTTCCGAGTCTGGCAAGCTATCAATTCTATCTCTAGCTTCCGAGTCTGGCTAGCTATCAAGTCAATCACTAGCTTACGGTACTGGAGAGCTATAAAGTCTATCTATAGCTTGCGAGTCTTATGAGCAATCAAGACTATCCATAGCTTCCAAGTCTGGCAAACTATCAAGCCAATCTCTATCTTCCAAGCCTGACGAACTGTGAAGTCTATCTCTAGGGTCCGAGTCTGGCCAGCTATTATGTGTATCTATAGCTTCCAAGTCTGATGAGCTATCATTTCATTCTTTAGCTTCCGAGTCTGGCAAGCTATCAAGTCTATCTCTAGCTTCCGAGTCTGGCAAGCTATTAAGTCTATAGCTTCCGAGTCTGATGAGCTATCATTTCATTCTTTAGCTTCCGAGTCTGGCAAGCTATCAAGTCTATATCTAGCTTCCGAGTCGGGCAAGCTATTAAGTCTATCTATAGCTTCCGAGTCTGATGAGCTAACATTTCATTCTCTAGCTTCCGAGTCTGGCAAGCTATCAAGTCTATCTCTAGCTTCCGAGTCTGGCAAGCTATTAAGTCTATCTATAACTTCCGAGTCTGACGAGCTATCATTTCATTCTTTAGCTTCCGAGTCTGGCAAGCTATCAAGTCTATCTCTAGCTTCCAAGTCTGGCAAACTATCAAGCCAATCTCTAGTTTCCGAGCCTGGCGAGCAATAAAGTCTATCTCTATCTTCCAAGCCTGGGGAACTGTGAAGTCTATCTCTAGCTTCCGAGTCTGGCAAGCTATGAAGTCAATTTCTAGATTCCGAGTCTGGCGAGCTATTAAGCCTATCCATAGCCTCCAAGTTTGGCGAGCTATAAAGTCTATCTCTATCTTCCAAAGCTAACGAAGTATCAAGTCAATCTCTAGCTTCCGTGTTTGGCGAGCGATCAAGTCAATCTTTGGCTTCCGTGTCTGGAGAGTTATCAGTCTAACTCTAGCTTCCAGGTGAGCCAAGCTATTACGCCTATCTCTAGCTTAATTGCCTAACGAATTATCATGTCAATCTCTAGCTTTTATGCAATCTCTAGCGTGCTATCACATAGTTAGGCATAAAGTGTATAAGGAATTATTCGAATTCGGAGCTCTCCCGACCCAACCTGATTTATGTCTATCTCCAAGGATACTGGAGCAACCTCATTGGGATCAAACTTTACGATAGAATGGTCTCTGTAGGTTTAGAGCCGAAGGGAGAATGTGCCGGTCGATTTCAGAGGCGAATGCGTTGCGCAACCCGGAGTACGTGTTGCCTGGAACAAACATACTCAGCTCTATTCCCGAACGACTCCATCAGAGAACAAACCTTTCTGAATGGGGTGTTTCATCAGCAGCGCCGTTTTACCCGCCAAGGACCTTGGTTGTAGTAAACACAGAGATGTAGGTCGTTAGATATCCAGCGATTTAGACAGAGGGAGACCGAAAATGTCTAAGCAATTTGTACAAATGAGATCGATACTGACTAGAGAATGTGCCAGCGAGGTATATAGAGGTTAGGGTGCTTCGATCCAGGTCAAGGCACTAATTCGATCCACCCCCATCCTACAAAATATGTAATTAGGGACTATAGTGGGCATGACAATTATTCTCAGTTTTACCATAATTTTTTAGCAGATTTCCCTTAGGGGAAATGAGCTATTGAAGTCGTACTCATGACGCGATTTTCGAAAAATTTCTTCAAAGGTCCATCGATCCTATCCAGGAGATGACGAAAATGGGGTCCGTTCAAAATTATATATATATATATATGTCTGTTAACGCTCTAGCGGTCGCAATATTTGTTTGATCGTTACCAAACTCGATATTTAAACGTTTTATGCAAAAAGACTAATCAAGTTCGTTAATGGTTGAATTTGGACCAGTGGTAGGAGGGGGGGGGTTAGAGGGGTGATTTTCGTAAATTTGAAATATCTCCGTTACCATACGTCGGACCAAAAAATTGTATACAACCAATTTATTGTAAATTAACTTTACCATAAATATTGTTATATACATGTATTGTCTATCTTGAAAACTAACCGAGATATTTGCATTTTTATTAATTGTGGGACGATAACGGATGACTGAATTTCCCGCCAAAAGCTAGTTCGACCATTTGACGTAACTGTTCGGCTCTCGTATGGAGATTTCTCTATTGTATAACTTCACGTGGGAAATCTGCTTAGGTTACGCAGCTCCTGCGTGACAGACTTTTTTTTTAATTTTAAAATTTACATCATATTATATTTTAGATTTTATTTTTCCCTTGTGAGTATACATAAGTAAACATGTTTTAAGCATATGGTGGCCTTGTGAGTCTCTGGCATTGTTTCACTTGATATGAGTGGCGACGATTTGAATAGCGAAATAAAGCGATATTATAATTTGCTCTTGTCCTTAAACAGAAATTTATGTAGTAAACTCATTAGTCCCTACCCTTTTGGCCCACTTATCTCAGTACTGTACTAGAATAATTTTCTTAGTAAAGGTCAAAACAAAGAATTTTAAGAAATTAATATGATTCAAAAACAGTTCTCTTTTTCCTTCTGGCTTTTGGGAAATTCAGTCGTCCGTTATCGGCCCACAATTAATAAAAATGCAAATATCTCGGCTAATATTCAAGATAGAGAATAAATATATATAACAATATTTATAGTAAATTTAATTTGCAATAAGATTGATTCTATACAATTTTTTTCAATTTCGAATTTCCCCCTCTAAACATCTTCCTCCCCCCACTGGTCCAATATCAACCATTAACGAACTTGATCTTTATTTTCGCATGAAATGCTAATATATATATATATATATATATATATATATATATATATAATTTTGAATGGACCTTATTTTCGTTATATACCAAGTAAGATTAATGGACTTGAAGAAATGTCATCGCGTCATGAGTACAACCTCAATAGTCGATTTTCCTTAAGGGAAATCTGTGTTTAGCACTGGAATATGATACGCTGAATTTAAGCCATCACATAATATAGACTTTTATTTTCATGAAACGGTCAAGTGTGGTGTTGATCAAATACAAATCATGTAGTTAGAAGGTAAAATCTTAAACGATGACTTAACACTGAAAATATGTCCTCTTATCTCACACAGCCAAAGTTCAATAAAAAGAATACTTTGGTATTTAAGTTATATAACAGCTAATTGTTACTATGAAATATCTCCGTTAATATTCAAGATAGTGAAAACTAGTAATAAATTTCGTTTATAGAAAATTAGATTTGCCAAAAGATTGGTTCCTGACAATTTTTCGACACGACTGATACAAACGGAGATATTTGAAATTTCCAAAATCCCCCCCCTCTCCCATAGGATATCGGCCATTAATGAAATTGATCTTTAGTTTTACATTGGATTGCTAGAGCGGTAACGTGTAAGTATAAATACATAATATAAAACGGACCTCGTTTTCGTCTTCTCCTAGAAAGAATCGGTTAGACAACATTTTTCGAAAATAGCTTCATGAGTGCAACCTCAATAGCAAAATTTCCTAAGGAGGAAATCTGCTAAAATGACACAAGGGTTTTCCCAGAGCAGGACCTCCTGAGGTTGAGGAGGCTTGGGTCAGGAGAGCAGGCATGAGTCGCTCGGTTCGAGGAACCAGTAACTGGTTAGTCCATATCACTGCTACCTCTACACTCATACTAGCTATATTGATACATTCACAAGGAAGAAATTACTCTGAATCACCGTTTAGGCAAAGCTTTAGGGCTTCCTTATCAGAAATTGATAAGCACACAAATGAGAAATTGGAAATGATTGGAAAAAGAGATCAGTTTGTAATATTTACAAAGCTAGACTACTCAAAGAAACATACAAATGTGAAAGAGAAGGTAGTAAAACGTTCGTCACGCAGGATCTATGCAACCAACAGCTCTTTAAAGTTGGCTAGAATTGAGGGAATATAATACAGTTTCAAATCATATTCCTGTCTGGGTGCTTGACACCGAAATAAAAAACATGGCTATCTAAATATTTTGGTTACTTTAAAGATATATAACAAAACGTTGAATAAAACCAGGTAAATAATGTTGGACCGTATATAGGAAAGCAGGAGCGATAGTGCACTCTAGTACCAACTAAAAGTACTGAAAAGTGAAAAAAAAAACTTCAAAACTAAACAGATGAAACCAAATAATTAACTAAAAGTCCGTCACGCAAGGGCTGCGTAAACTAAGCAGATTTCCTATGTGAAGTTTAGCAATAGAGAAATCTGCATACTGGTAACACAACACCACCATAAGTAAATACAAACGGTAATGAGAAATCTTTCAGTTAATTTTAATAAATTCCCAACTGAAACGGCTTCTGAATTGTAAGAATAATTTATATTTTAATAACTCAAATTTTAGTAGTCCAAGAACTAAAGAAGGGGGGGGGGCGGTTGAACAGACCGTATTTGCATAAATCTGACGAAGTAACGAAGGTTAGGTTAGAAGCTTCCGCCAGAACCGAGCGCGGCCGAACTAACCCGAACAACACCCGACCACAGACTTCATAAAAATGCAAATATCTCGGTTAATATTCAAGATAGAGAATACGTGTATGTAATAATATTTATAGTAAATTTAATTTGCAATAAGATTGGTTCTATACAATTTTCCGATCCGATGCATAATAACGGAGATATTTCGAATTTTCGAAAATCCATTTCAACGAACTTGGAGTTTCGTAACGATCAAACAAAAATTGCGACCGCTAGAGCGTTAACAGACAAATATATATAATTTTGAACGGACCTCATTTTCGTCATCTCCTGGGTAGGATCGATGGACATTTGAAGAAATTTGTCGAAACTCGCGTCATGAGTACGACCTCAATAGCTGATTTCCCTTAAGGGAAATCTGCTAATAATACAAAAATGACTAAAATTAATAATGTATATTTTAAATTAAATGACTTTCTGTCTGTCTATATATACATACAGTAAAGTAATACATTTATAATATACACGTATATAATATAGAATGTAGTGGCACATGATTATATGTCAGAAGAGGAAAAAATAAAAATATTGTAATATGTCAAAGACTAAAATTTCTTTTATCGCCATTGGCCGCAACACTTTAAAAACAATCTCTCTCTCTCTCTCTCTCTCTCTCTCTCTCTATATATATATATATATATATATATATATATATATATAAAATTATAATATTGAAACTGATCTAGTTCTTGATACTCGTGTGCTATGACTCACAAAGGTTTCAAGGAATTCTTGTGCAATTTTGTAATATGAATGTTAAAATTTTCTGAAGACAAATAGCTACATGGCATAAGGGAAGGCAATATTCTGTTTTATATGCAGTAAAGAAGCGTTAATGGAAATGAAAGAAGGAGCAGATTAACGGGAAGTAGGTTGATTGCATCAGATTCGCAGATGACATTTCTACGAAGGAGAAATGGCAAGGACACAAGCAGAAATGGATAGAATTCTGCAAGGACATCCTAGAGCGGTTAATGTCAGTGGCACGTTTTGGCACTATAAAGGAACCAAAATACAGAATTTTAGATTTTCGTTAAGGGAAATACGCTTATGATATTGTACTCTTGACGGACGCACCTTTCGAATAAGTTCTTCAAATGCCCATCGATGTTACCTGGTAGATGACGAAAATAAGGCCTGTTCGATATTTTATATATATTTATATGTTCTTGACTGGAAATTGTTTATTAGATGTACACCATACTCAATATTTTACAGTTTAATTTCACTCCATGTTCATATTCGTTAATGGTTGAATTGGGATCAGTGGGAGGGGGAGGGTTACATGGAGAATTCCAAACATTGGAAATATCTCAGTTATTATACACCAAATAGAAATAAAGTCCGTCACGCAGGGGCTGCATAAACTAAGCAGATTTCCCACGAGAAGTTTTACAATAGAGAAATCTGCCTAATAACAACTGTAGTAGTAAGAAACCTCTAAACCTAAAACATTATTTAGGGCGTAATTACCCAGTAGTTTCTAGCCCCAAAAAACAGTTAACCTAACCTCTAAACCTATTCACGAGGGACGAATAGTTATAGAAACGGCCGCCAGAGCGCTCGGCGGAAAGTCGGAACATAGCTTACTGGTGACCACACGCAGAATACAAATGCAAATATCTCGGTTAATACTCAAGATACAGAATAAATTTATCGAACAATATTTATAATAAATTTAATTTGCAATAAGATTTATTCTATGCAATTTTTCGACCCGACGCATAATAACGGAGATAATTTGAATTTCTAAAAATCCCCTCCTCTAAACCCCCCCTCCCACTGGTCCGATTTCAGCCATTAACGAACTTGATCTTCCTTTTTATATAAAACGATTAAATTCCGAGTTTGGTAAAGATCAAACAAAAATTGCGACCCCTAGAGCGTTAACAGACAAATATATATATATATATATATATATATATATATATATATATATATATATATAATTTTGAACGGACCTCATTTTCGTCATCTCCTGGGTAGGATCGATGGACATTTGAAGAAATTTTTCGAAACTCGCATTATGAGTACGACCTCAATAGCTGATTTCCCTGAAGGGAAATCTGCTAAAAGCGCATAGAATCAATCCTGTATAAATGTTGTTGCTTATATTTTTAACCATCTCGGCTAAAAATGGAGACTTTTAGAATTATTTTAGTTTTCAGCCGAGAGTAAATTCCCACTTCTAAACATGAATCACTTTACTTGAAGCTTCACTACCAAATATTCCTAAATGCGTTCTGAGAATTCATTCATCAAATAAACACCTATTTGATCTATACCAAACTCAATATTTAACCGATAATACAACTCTACTGTTCATATTCGATAATATCCCCGTTACAATGAATCGCATCGAACAATTTAAAAGAACCAATCTTGTTAAACTATTGATACATCACAGTTGTTCTATAATTTTTCTAGTAACTCAAATATTAAACGAAGAATATGCAAATTCCTTGAGCGATAATCTCATCGCATTTTAAAATTTTACACTCAATTATTATTAACACTCTCGTACCTAATGACAAAGACTGACAGACCTACTTGCTCAACTTGTAACAATCCCTTGACGATAAAACATTTACTGACAGAATGCCGAAAACGACATCAGGACATCCCCTTTGACTTACAAGAACTTTTGACGAAAGGGTGCCCATACATTAACAACATATCCTCAATCCTACACAAAATCCAAATATACGACAAAATTTAACATACAAATTAAGTCTGTGGTTTGCAACAGGATCTCAAATTATATGTATTAATTGTTTTAGATGCTTTGTACACTTGTATATGTTTTCCCTGAAGGAGGAAATTACGACAATTATTAGCGAAAGTACCATTTTATTTTATTTTGTTTACTTATAAAATATTTATCTATTTCATTTTTGTTATTTGTCATTGTTTTCTCTGGTACTTGTTGTTATCTGATATACTTTTGTTATTTAACTTTGCACATTTTTGAAAGGACAAATCACCATTGATGTGATGTCCGTAAATAAATAAATCATCAATCATCATAAATTATTGATCAGTACATTTTTTCGTGACTCAAATATTAAGTGAAAAAATCGCACTTTCTAGTTTTCAGTCTGAATAAGTACCAAGGTAAAAATAGTATAGCAGCAAGTGTGAAATCTGCTTAGTTTACGTAGCCCCTGCGTGACGGACTTTTTAGCGTTAAGTAAACCCCAACTTCGTCACATCTGATTTAAACTTAAAAATAGAGAATGTAGGGTGAGATGAGATCAGCAGTGTACCATATTTCAGAGCTTGGGACATGTCCATACTTTACGCAGCACCTGAGTGACGGACATACTGCATTTATAATAGTGATAATGATAGACCTTTAGTACTATTCCTACCTCCTTGTCCAGAGAGCTGACTTCAAGGATTCCTCGATAGACTTGAGGAACTCTATGGATCGAGTATAGTTCTAGGACGGCAGAGCCCCGATTCACTGGATATGGATCATTGAACCGGGTGCCCAGTGAACCGTCAACAAAGAACCGTCTATTGGTTCGTAGGTGCTCAGCCCGTTACTCCCTCTCGTCGGTGTTTGCATCACAACACACCCCATATCAAAGAGACCGGGTTAGTACAGATATTGAGGTCAGTTCCATTACCCTTTCCCACATATGGAGGGATGTATCGTTAGTTCCGACAATTAGTATTGCTAATGCCTCTCATATTGCATCTCGTTTCAGTATTAGTAATTCCTTAACGGACATCAATTGTGCCCAATATTCAAATCCATAATGAGATAGTTTATAATTTAGTTTAGTTGTACTTACATTATTCACTAACATGCAACTAACCGGCATTAGGATATCAGTGAATGTAGGTTAACAGTGTGTTTATTAATATCTTAATTACACTTGGTAAACATAAAGTCGCGAGTTCGGTTCTCTCCAGGGCAATAGGGATTTATTTATTGATGAACTCATTAAATAAATCCTTAGTCCCACTATGGCTAGAAAAAGAGAGTAACCTGAAGATAACCCATCCCAGCCTACAAAAAAACCGGTCTGGACGTGGTCCCATAAATTACACTTCCCCCAAGCTATGACCTACAGCAATATGCTCGTGTAAGTTAAAAGTGTCCCAACATATAAAGTCATTTTGTCTGATGAAAAAAATCGTCCGTCACCCAGGGGTTTAGACTAAACAGTAAATTATTATTTATTTGAGATGCAACTACAATGGCGATTCATCTTTTAACATGTTTGAATATAATTTTACAAAATTAAATAAATAGTAAAATCTTTACAAAGCTAAATATAAATTGTTAGTATAACTATAAATGGTTAAACTGGAAGGAGGCAAATCTTATATTCTTCGTACAGTGTTTGCTATATAAACCTTCATAATGATAAATAATAGCTTTTATATTTCATCAAATAATCCATTATTTCTTAAATACTTAAAAACATCATCTATGAACTGGCTACTGTCGGCCAGTAGTTGACATAAATTTGTGGGTCATGTGTACGTTTTCACTTGTGTGCAGTCAGTTAGTATGTGTTTTACAGTCAGCGGCCTACTGCAGTAGCGACATATAGGTTCATCTTGTCTGCTCAGTAGATATGAATGTGTTAGTCTAGTGCAGGGGTCTCCAAACTTTCCAGTCTTAGGGCCATACTGATTATTCCAGTAAGTTCCGAGGGCCAAAACCATATCATCATTGTTGCTGGTGGTAAAAAGTGAAATAGTCCACTGACGAAAAAAAAAAGTCATTGGATTTATTTCAATAATTTGTTAGTTATTATATACTGAAGTTAAATTTTCTGCATATTATACATGTCTTTACTCATTACAATTCTGTGTTTCTTTATCCAACTTATCACAAAAACAATAACAATAAGCCTACAACAATGTTATGAGTAGTTAGCCCATGACCATATCAATGTAGATGTCATATTAATAATTATTCAACATAAAATTAGAATACTTCAGTAAACTAAATTTAATTTGCTATAAAAAATATGTTCTCTAAAAGGAGTTTTCAAGTATGCTAGCTCTCCACGGGCCGGACAAAATCTGTCCGTGGGCCGGATGTGGCCCTCGGGCCGTAGTTTGGAGACCCCTGGTCTAGTGTGTCCTGTGCGTAGGCGTGTAAGTACAATTTCTCTCTTCTACAGTGTCTATTACTTAAACTTAGAGAAATCAATTCAAACACGCCCAACTGGACTTCAAGTAATAAATGTAGACTAAGGAGATTTCCCATGTGCTGGTAAACCGGGCTTGTGATCTCGTCAGAGCACTGTGGCCAACTTTGCATGTGGCCAACATTGTGGAAAACGCTTGTAACATCAAGACAAGCCCTGCCAGCCTTGTCTTTTTTTCTGACCATCAGTCATCGTGTAACTGGTAGATCTCCAATGACACCTAGTTGACAGCTGTGACACAACTCAAGGCTCGTAATCGAGAGCTTTCTCCATAACTCTGTCAATTAGATGGCGGATCTCTAGAAGAATTATTTAGACACCCACTTTAGATTAATAAATTAATGTGTTTGGCCTGCAACAAATTTTACAAAGCAGAATCAACGCAAACCTTAAGGAATAGATTAAAACAGCTTTGCAAAACTGTCGATAGAAAACAGAACCTCTTTGGCAAGCCATTCTTTGACCAGGTAGAAGTTTTAGATAATGACAAAAAGTAACCAAGAGGAAATAAAAAGAAAATATCCACATAAATAAACAATTGTGTGCGACCAAGAAGAGAAATTTAGATAACATAGTTATATTATTCATTTTAATAAACAGCAAGTCTATTAGATATGCAAATCTTGGGTACCGAGTACGATTCCCGCCTGGGCAATAGGAATTTGCCTAATGGAGTCACGAAATAAAATCCTTAGTTCCCACCCAGGCTAGAAAAGGCTGGTAATCTGTAAATAACCCGTCACAATTAGCCATAGAAGCAAAAAGTGGACGTAAATAAATCATTTAATTTTTTATCAGATATAACTGTGACTATGCTACTTCCGTGATTTTTCATACTTTGACTATTCTTCTATAATCGATTATTCATATATTGTTAATCATCGATGCAATCAGCTGATAGGCACGCCTTCATGCGGAGACCACATCGGTGGTAAGATCTCTTTTAGAAGATTTCCCTTTAGGGAAATCACCTATTGAGGTTGTACTCATGACGGAATTTTCGAAATTTTTCTTCAAATGTCCATCGATCCTACCTAGTAGATGATGAAAATGAGGTCCGTTCAAAACTCTATATATATATATATATATATATATATATATATATATATATATATATATATTTGTCTGTTAACGCTCTAGCGGTCGCAATTTTTGTTTGATCGTTACAACACTCGTAATTTACTATTTTTATGTTAAAAGGAAGATTTGTTCGTTAGTGGCTGAAATCGGACCAGTGGGAGGGGGGGTTTAGAGGGGGATTTTTGAAAATTCGAAATATCTCCGTTATTATACGTCGGATCGAAATATTGTATAGAATCAATCTTATTGCGAATTAAATTTACTATAAATGTTGTTATATACATGTTTTCTCTATCTTGAATATTAACCGAGATATTTACATTTGTATTCTGTATGTGGTCGGCAGGAGTCGGCTATGTTCGGGAATTTCCGCCGAGAGCTCTGGCGGCCGTTTCCATAACTATTCGTCCCTCTTGAATAGGTTTATAGATAAGATTTATCTACTGGAAAACGTCACGTGGGAAATCTGCTTAGTTTACGCAGCCCCTGCGTGACGGACTTTTTTTTTGGTCCCTTGGTTTTGTCGCCCTTAAAGGATGGCGCCCGTGTGCATTGCACACTTTGCACATACGGTAGCGCGGGCCCTGGTCCTTGCCAAAGAGCGTCTATAACAAAATAAGTTTTCCCAACGATCTCTAATAGACTTTTGATTATATGAGAAATATCTAATATGAAGTCTGATTTAAATGCCGATGTACTGTCAGACATGGCATCTTCGTCTTGTACTGAGCGAGATTTATCGATACTCAAAAATGTTTATTTCATCTTAACCATAATCGATATTTAATTTGTTCATTCAACACTAAGCTCATGTTAGTTTAAATCAGAAATAGGAGGTAGAATTAAGGGAAGGGTGTGTGATGTCAGAGGGAGGGAATTGAATATTCAAAATATCTCTGTTTTTATAAGTCGAATCAATAATGTTACAGAACCAATCTAGTTAAACTATTGATGTACTACAATTGTTGTTCTATGAATTTCCTCATAACTCAAATATTAAGCGAGTTATTAGTTCTTTGTCTTCATCCTTCAGTAAACCCCACTTCTACTCATCGAATTTGTCTTACAAATAAGAGAATGAATATGAGATGAGATCAGTACTGTGCCATACCAGCAAGTGGAAAATCTGCTTAGTTTACGCAGCACCTGCGTGACGGGCTTTTTTTTGCTAGATGGCATTTTATACAATCACATATGCAAATACCACATGTAGTAATTTAGTCGGAATTATGAAAATAAAGTGGACATTGATTTTGACAACATATAAAGCTAAAAATGGAGACTAAAACCAGCAATAATAAACAACTAATCCCAATCTACGGAAGGATTAGGCAAGTCACAATCACATGATGAGCTATCACTCTTCTAAGAAACATAACATCAGAAGTATTTAATTACTTTGGTGTTAAGATCAGGTGAGCTCATGAAAAAAAGAAGGAATTATAGGCACGTACCTGTCTTATCTCTGTTCTTATAAAGGGAAACCTGAGAACTGACTGAAACAATGGGAGCAACGATATTAAAATGTCAAGATTTTATGCTGAAACGTGTTCCTCTGAGAAGTCTGATGATAAATTGAGGACTATGCTGTCAAAATTATAATAATCACAAATGTTAACATATGTGCATATTAACTACTCAGCAAGAACATAGAGTAACCAAACAATTTTCATATCAATTAAATTATTCCTTTACGTCCACTTTTAGCGACTAAGGCTAAATAGGCAGGTTACCACCCTTTTCTAGCCAGTGTGGGACTAAGGATATTAATTAACCCGGGAGAACTCGCTGGGTGAGATTTTCTCTCACGCTTGCAGTAGAATCGCTACGGCCGTACTCTTAATTTAGGTAAAGGGGTCTCCGTTTGTCTAGCTGGAGTTTGGACGTTTGGTCACAGGTTGCCGTCATTCGCAGTCAGTTAGTACTGTCGTGAGCTTCACCCCTCCAGCTGTTCTTTGGAAAACGTATCCGGTGAGAGTTTTGCTCTACATGCGAGTTCTCCCGTTATATATTAAATTCAATCGCTAGCTGTTTACTTTTAGATTAATTTATCTGTAAAATGTAAAACCATATTATGGGCAGTTGGAGAAATATCACCATGGATAATTATTTCACTTCCACTCCTCTGGCAAAAAGACTTACTTGCGAAAAAAAACACTTTAGTTGGAACATTGAGGAAGAACAAACGAGAAATTCCGCCTTCATTTCTTGTGACCAAAAATAAACCTGGGCATACCAGCATGTTTAGTTTCACGAAATCTGAAACTTTAGTCTCTTACAAAGCCAAAGCCAACAAAAAAGTGCTAGTGTTATCAACTTTACATAACGACGATAATATTGATAAAACTACAGGAGTTGCAGCGAAACCCGAAATAATAACTTTCTACAATCTCACCAAAGGAGGAGTCGACGCTGTAGATGAAATGAAAGATATTTACTCTGTTTCAAGGGTTAGCTGTAGATAGCCGCTAACTTTGGTTTTTTTCATTTCTAAACATTGGAGGGATCAATAGCTTTATAATTTATAAGGCTAATACGGAAGATCTCGTTGAAAGAAGACTGTTTTTGAAGACCTTAGCCCTAAGTCTAATGAAAGAGCATTTGGTAAGACGTTCAGCTATCCCAAGTATTCCTTGTGATGTGCGTGATACAATGAAGCGAATTTCAGGAGTGCAAGAAGAAGACGTTCCAGAGAAAAAAAGTCGAGACTGATTTTGTGGGTTTTGTCCTCGTAAAAAAACCGTAGAACAAAGAAAGAGTGCAATATTTGAAAACTCCCTGTGATTGGTTAACTTGAGTTCCTATTTTTTGTTCATTTGATCATTTTACTTATTGTACCTAACAATTACATTCCTATTTTATTTTATTGTCTCAAAATTTTTAAAAATTTAAACTTTATTTTTATGTTAAATTCTTCTTTCAGTTCCACATTGTAATAATTTAATTCAATATATAACTTTTTTTACGCTATTTTGTGTTTACACATTTGTTTATCTATTAAACATATTATAATAACGATATTTGGTGTCTAGAAATTGGTATACGCTTGCTTAAAGCAAAAACTTTCAGGGTGAGAGAAAATCTCACGCGCGAATTCTCGCGTTTCACAATCCCTAGCGAGTTCTCCCGGGTTAATGAAGTCAGTCACTAAATAAATTCCTATTGCCCAGGCGGGAATCGAATTCGCTAGTACACTCTAGGTGTACCATGTGAGATTAAGGTCAACACTTTGACTCACATGGCCCCTATTAACCTGGGCCCCTCAAAGCAGTTAGAAAATGAATAAGCTATGAATAATTGAAAATGAACCATCAATGACAAAAGTCCATCACACATCTTATAAACGCCTTGGCTGGCTCAATGTTGACAGTGTACCAGCGAGGAGACACTTGCGAAAATATCAGCATAATGCGCATGTCGGTTGCTATACTTTCAACCTATAACACCACGACTTCGGGCTTCAAATTTTCGAAGGAAGTCTTTAAATTATTAACTTTTGAAAAGACACTTACATAATGGATTTAGTTGGTGGGAATGAAACTTTAATGCCGAGTTATTAATCGCTTTATAAAAGTAGCAACGAGGAACTGCTTTTCACCGACTCCCTTTGTTTCGTTCTCACTTTCGACGCAGCTTCTATACAATATAGAAACCAGTCTCTCAAATACTTTCACCTTCACTATTCTACAACAGTGTCAGCACAATGGACGCCCTCCTACCTTTTTTTCATATTTCAGTTTCAAAACCTCTTAACCACTTGTCAACAGGGACAAAGCCATTGTTTTTAAATCAATATCACAAAGTTCTTGAGGTCCTACAGGACACCTACGGGCAAGAGCTAAATAGAACACAGGAAAAGTATTTCTCAGGATCTGACAAAGAGTCTCTGAATGCAGGTCAAACTCACATATTGTTTGGTCTCAAGATGACAGATGTTCCAGAATAAATTGTTTCTTTACCAGCAAGAACTGAGTACTTGGGCTAGTTGCCCATTACCAATTATGGCGGTCCAAAGGAATGCAGACAGGTAAAATCAGAATGGACTCAAGATAAGGTGACTGGTATTATGAATGACTCAGGATAAGATGCGTGGTATAATGAAGGGATTAGGGTGAAACGACTGATATGATGGACTTAGGATAAGGTGACTGGAGGATGGGCTTACAATAAGATGGATGGTGTAATGAAGGAGCAGGGAAAGGTATCTGGTATTATGAAGGGTATTAGGATAAGGTGACTGGTGGATGGGCTTACAATAAGATGGATGGTGTAATGAAGGAGCAGGGAAAGGTATCTGGTATTATGAAGGGTATTAGGATAAGGTGACTGATAAAAGTGGATAATAAGATATTATGATGGACTTAGGATAAGGTGCTTCGTATTATAGTGGTCTAAGTAGAAGCAGACTGTTGTAGTGATGGTAGGCTTAGGATAAGGTGACTGGAGGATGGGCTTACAATAAGATGGATGGTGTAATGAAGGAGCAGGGAAAGGTATCTGGTATTATGAAGGGTACTAGGATAAGGTGACTGGTGGATGGGCTTACAATAAGATGGATGGTGTAATGAAGGAGCAGGGACAAAGAGTAAGATGCCTAGTATGATAAAGGGCTTAGGGTAAAGTGATTATTGTAAATCACTTAGGATAAGGTAATAACATCAATGCGAACTCGCCATATTAGTCCTTAGTGGAGTAGTATTTAGCAGACAGAGACAGAAGCAGCCATCATTCATATGATGAAGGTAGACCTTGCTTGCGTTGGTAAGGTGCCTGGTATTATTAAGGACTTAGGATATGCTAACAGGTATTGGAGTGGTGTAAGGGATACAGAATACAGGATTAGATGTATGGTATAATAAAGGGATTAGTGTAAAGCGACTGGTATTGTGAAGGGCTTAGGATAAGCCCACTAGTATTAGCTGAGGTGACTTGTACTATTAAGAATTCAGGATAAGATGCTGATTACAATGAAGGTCATAGAATGAGGTGCCTGAGATTATGAAGGGCGTTTGATACAGTTTCATGTATCATTAAGAGCTTAGGATAAGATCAAGGATACTGAGAATAATTTGTTTCTTCCTAGGCTTTAGTGACGAACTCATTAAATAAAATCCTGAGTCAAACCCTGATAGAAAAGGGTGGTGACCTGTATATAACCCACCCCAATTAGACTTAGTAGCAAAAAGTGGGCGTTAATAAATAAATGTTAAATGTTCTTCCAAGTCTTCTTTACCAGCAAGAGAAAGAAAGCAGGTTGATTGAGGCTATTTGGAAACGGTTGGTGGAGAAAGGACTGATTCTATTTTAATGAAACTTTTCAGATAGTGAGTGAGAGCTGTTGGGAGTCGATAAAGTATTATATTGCGTGTCGGTGAGTTGTTGATGGCGTGCTTGAAGCGGTGATAAGCAGAGATCGGTAGCAACAGGCAGTCAATCAATCTTCAATCTCTGACAGTCAAAACGTTAAAACCGAGTTGCTAATATACACAATATAAGCTTATAATATTAGTTGGATTTTTGAAGTAAAGAAATGAAGCTAAACACCTCTTCAAAATTCATTTAAACTCCACTTTGTACAACTAAGACTAATCGGGAAGTGTTATCTACTTATTTCCGGCGAAGATGAGACATGGCGAAGTTACTTCTCCACTAAACTGCGAAGTCCGTTAGGGAAAGAATTTGTCTGGACCCCAGGAATACGAAGAGATTACCATGTATCATTGAACAAATAGCACCACCGAGAGACCAAAACGGTTATCTCTGTTATCAGTAGCAACAGATACCACAGTACAGTTGTATGAATACTTTCAATTTCAACAATGCACCTCTAATCTTAAACTGAATAATGTGGTGCCTTATGGACTCAGGAGAAGAAGCCTTTTATAATGAAAGGCTTAGGATAAAGTGATAGATATTATGTGATAGATATTATGATGGGCTTAGGATAAGATGCCAGGTATAATTAAGATCTTAGGATAAACTGAGTGGTATTATAGTGGTTTAAGGAAAAGCTTGCTGGTGAAATGGTGATGGAATTAGGATAAGGTGACTAATTGAAGGGCTTAGAATGAGGAGACTGGTATTACTAAGAGCTTAGGATAAGATGTCTGTAATTAAGAAGGGCTTTGGATAAGGTGTCTAGTATTATGAAGAGCTTGGGATAAGGTGTAAGGTATTTTGAAGGTCTTGGGATAAGATGTCTGGTATTATGAAGGGCTTGGGATAAGGTGTCTAGTATTATGAAGAGCTTGGGATAAGGTGTATGGTATTTTGAAGGTCTTGGGATAAGATGTCTAGTATTATGAAGGGCTTGGGATAAGATGTCTGGTATTATGAAGGGCTTGGGATAAGATGTCTGGTATTATGAAGGATTTAGGATAAGGTGGTTGTTATTATTGTGGTCTAAGGATAAGGTGCCTGGTTTTACGAAGGACTTCGGATAAGGTTTATGGTATGAAGGACTAGAAGTAGGATGCGTGGTCTAATGAAGGAGTTAGGATACGTGCCTGGAATTATTAATATCTTAAGATCAACTGACTGGTATTATAGTAATCAAAGAGTAAGCAGACTGCTGTAGTGATGATGCATGTAGGATAAGGATCGGCTTACGATAAGGTGGTTGGTATAATTAAGGGTTTAGGATAATCAGACTGTTATTATTCTAGTCTAAGGACGAGATTGGTTTAAGGAAGGAATCAGGATAAGATGCGTGGTATAATGACGGGCTTTGGGTAAAGCGACTGGTGTTGTGAAGGGATAAGGTGTCAGATATTTTGAAGAGCTTAGGATAATGCGAGTGGTATTATTAAGAACCCAGTATAAGCCTTACTATGAAGAGCTTAAGATAAGTTGTCTGGCGTTATGAAGGGCTTGGTATAAGATGTCTGGTATTATGGTGGTCTAAGGATAAGGTGAGAAACCGGTGATGGGTTTCTCATAAGGTGACTTGTATATGATGGGTTTCCGAAAGGTGACTGGTATAAATAGAAAAGGATTGTACCCAATACTCACATTGTTTTAGAAACTTATTTTATGATTTTGTTTGATCATTTAAGTCATTTATACTCACAAGCAGTAATATTGCTTGTGAATGGAAGAACTCACAAGAGTAGTTTAGTAAAAACCAAATATCTAATAACTCCAAAGCAGAGCGGAGCTATGGCTCCTCCGAATACGTATATACGAACAACAATAAGAACCAACCCTATACGACGACCATTTAAAAATGAATTGGCGATTACACATTCGAGCCAGAGTTGTGGGACGATTTCGTTAGATAGGTGCCAGAAGAGAAAAATGCGCAGAGTGACTGCCATTGGACAAACAAAGAGCCTAGTTACATAAGCTCGTGAGCATAGCTGCAACAATGTTTAACACTCTTGATTCTTGCACAAACAGCCGAATGAAACCTGCCTCAGAGATAACCATCATATCGCCCCATGCATCTTCAAGGACACGCATTGTTTCTCATCTCCCGCCCGTTATGCAACACTCAAATTCGCGTAATAGGAAGCCGGAATCAACAGATGACAGGACAGCATCTACACCGTCGTAAATGAAATTTCCACAAATTGTCAAATGACTATGTTTTCGTAAAGTTAATTAATACATTTTGGGAGGGGGAGGGCTTAGGTTGGCCATGTGAGTTTGTGGTCTTAATCTCACTTGGCAAACCTAGAGACGTATGTTCGATTCTCACCTCGACAATAGGTAATTATTTAGAGACAAACTCGTTAAATGAAATCCTTAATCCCAGACTGGTAATGTATAGATAACCCATCCCCCTAAAGATAGAAAATTAAAAACTAAAAATTTGTTTAACCACAAAGAAAATTAAAGCTATTAATATGATTCAGGTGTACTTTTAAACCCATTAAATTTGCAATACTTGCCCATGAGAACCATTTCCAGGTATAGGCAAATTTGTTATAGAGCATAATTCATAATCTTATCATAATAAACAAAAAGATTCTAGACAAATCATCTGTTTCCGTGCAGTTCGGAGGCTATTTAATAGGTTTTATTACGGTTGTAAAAATGACGAGATTTTCATCAAATGTCCATCGATACTACCTCGGAGTTGACGAAAATGAGGCTCATTAAACATTTTATAAATATTTGTCTGGTTATAAGCTCTAACGATCGAAATTTTTGGTTTGATCCTTACCAAACTGGATATTTAAGCATTTCATGTAAAGATAAAGATCAAATTCATTAACGACTTGCTGAAATCTGACCGAGGGAGGGGAATTCGAAAATTCAAAATATCTCCGTCAGTATATGTCGGATCGAAAAAGAGTATAGAAAAAAATCTTATTGTAAACTAAGAACCTTTAGTTTGCAATAGATTTATAATATTGTTATATACGATTTTTAACATATTGATTATTAACCGAGATACTTGCATTTTTCTGCCTTAAACCCCCACTCGCACTCATGCCTTATTAGCAGTAAGCTGTTATATCACGTAACGCTTTATTTGAAGCTTAAATACCAAATATTGCTCTCATTGAACATTTACCCCTTAGGGGAGATCAGCAATTGAGGTTGTACTCATGGTGGAATTTTCAAAAAATTTCTTCAAATGCCCATCGATCCTACATAGGAGATACGAAAATGAGGTCCGTTAAGGGCTAAATTTGTACCAGTGGGAGGGGGGATTTCCAAAACTCGAAATACTACCGTTGTTGTGTGTTTGATTGAAAAATTGTATAGAATTAATCACATTGCAAATATAATGTACTATAAATATTGCTATATACATGTTTTCTCTATATTTAGTATTAACCGAGCTATTTCCATATTTTAGCTTTCAGCCTTCAGCAAACCCCCACTTCTGTACATAAACAATAGTTCATTATGTAATAAATCACATTATTCGAAGCTTAAATATCAGATATTGTTTTCGAGAGACTTTTAGCAGATTTTCCTTAAGGGAAATCAGCTATTGAGGTCGTACTCATGACGCGAGTTTTGGAAAATTTCTTTAAATGCCCATCAATCCTACCCAGGAGATGACGAAAATGAGATCCGTTCAAAATTTTATATATATATATATATATATATATATATATATATTATATATATATATTCAGCCAGGAATGGAAGAGACCTTCCCCCAACCAGTTTCCGTGAAAAGTACTGTACTGGATCACAAAGTTGACCTTAGCTTTTCTTGCCCGGCGACATATATTCCTCATGAATTACTACAGTAAATAATAAAATTCAACCTGAATCTTAATTATTGTGCTAATTTTTAAATATATTTTTATATAAATGTATATATATATTTTTATCACTTTACAAAGCCGAATTATAAAAAATACGGTTTTGTAAATCTAACGATATTCTTCACATTTCACTATTATTGTAATTCCTATTTATTTTATAGTTTTACAATTTTTTATACAAGACATTTATCATTCACAATAATTCATTAAAGAATTTAAATAAATAACGTTAAAGAATTACAGATGAAATGATTGTAATTAAATAAGGTAACGTTAAATAATGATACCACCGTATAAAAAATAAATAAAAAAAATGATTTATTAATATTAAAATTAAATTTGTTTTGTGCTTATAATATTATTCTGATTAACTACTGCTAAGCTGCAAATCATCTTCCGACTCGCTCCCATCAATGGCGATTATCATGCTGTCCACAAAATTTTCCATTGTCCATCTTTTAGCCAAAATTCCTCTTCTAAATTGTGGACGTGCCGACAATAACCAGCCCAGTCATCAGCTGTTATTGATCGTAATCCTAAAGGATATGAATAATTAACGGACTTTAACGCCGATATGTCGTAAATTAGTAAAATGTGTTATTGTGTAAAATTTATTTCTTACCTTCATTAGCAGGTTAATGAGTTCCGGGCATAAATGGTTTCAGGGATTACCCTTCCCTTCTCCTTCGGCCACGCCCCTTCTCCCACCCTCCGGCCACAAGGCTCTTCAATTTTTGGCTGTACTATATATATATATAGATATATATATATATATATATATATATATATATATATATATATATATATATTTGTCTGTTAACGCTCTAGCGGTCGCAATTTTCGTTTGATCGTTACCAATCTCGATATTTAAACGTTTTATGCAAAAATAAAGATCAAGTTCGTTAATGGCTGAAATTCGACCAGTGGGAGGAGGGGTTTAGAGGGGGGATTTTCGAAAATTCGAAATATCTCCGTTACTATACGTCTGATCGAAAAATTATATAGAATCAATCTTATTGTAAATTACATTTACTATAAATAATGTTATATACATTTATTCTGTATCTTGAATATTAACCGAGATATTTGCATTTTTCTGTTTTCAGCTTCTGAGATGAGATCGGCTAACTTCGGGCCTAGTCGTGAGTTTCCGTCAAGAGCTAGTTCGGGCCGTTCCCGTAACTGTTTGACTCTCTATTCTGAAATTTCTCTATTGTAAAACTTCACGTGGGAAATCTGCTTAGTTTACGCAGCCCCTGCGACTTTTATTATACGAGATAGATGCAAATATGTTCTGGTGACTACCCCCCCCCCCGGTCAAAAATTCTAGGACTATTAAAATTTGATTGATTGAGATATGAATTATCCTCATTCATTATAAACTACAGCGCTAGATATAGTAAATAGTTTTCATTAAAAATAATATGTTATATTTTGGTAATTGTTTTTCTTTCCGGTAAGAGGATGGCAGACCTGTTTGGTTAAATTGCAGACGTTCCCGTCGGGAGGTTTCTTATTATCATTTGTATTTATTCACTTATTATTGACGGTGCTGTCGTGTTACCAGCATGTAGAGTTATATTGTTATACTTCAGGAGGAAAATCTTCTTAGTTTACGCAGCCCCTGCGTGGCGGACTTTTGTTCTATCTGTCTGCACGACTAAATCTTATTTACCTGCCTGTTATCTACCAGGAGGATTCGTGGAACCCCATCTCTGTGGAAACATATTGGAACAACGATAAAACACGCTCAGAGACAGAGAGTCCATTGCCTTTGAAGGGAAGTTATAAATTCCAAACAAAACGAGAAGTAAAGGGTTGATCTGTTTGATTTAGGAGAGGGTTGTAAAACAGGACAGCTATAGTTGCCTAGATGGGAGGAGCAGGGAGGCTGGTCATCAGAGATTCCTGGACCACTCCTGACTCAGCCCTTCCTCGAACAGGGTTCGTCTTCTACATTGATCCTGGCCACGCCACAATATATTATCAACTGATCAACAACAACATGGTGGAAAATATACTAATGACGCATTACGCAATCTCATGACTGGTATATAACCAGGTAAAGAAGGGTATTGTAGTAGTACCTTCAAACACATGCCATTACACCGCACACCTCAACATGACAACGGGTCAAAACATCTTTAGCACATTTCCCTTAAGGAAAATATATATATATATGTGTGTGTGTGTGTGTTATATAACACTCTAAATATATAGCATGCATTGTTTTCAGCTATTGAAGGCGTACTCTTGACGCGATTTACGAAATTTGTCTTCAAATGTCCAGCGATCCTGCCCAGGGGTCCGTTCAAAACTGTGTCGTGTGTGTGTGTGTGTGTGCGTGCGTGCGTGAGTGTTTGTGTGTGTGTGTGTGTGTGTGTGTGTGTGTGTGTGTGTGTGTGTGTGTGTAGGCGTATATATATTTGTCTGTTGCCACTCTAGCGGTCGCAATTATTGTTTATCGTCGCCAAACTCGATACTTAGTCGTTTTATGTAAAAAGAAAGATCACGTTGGTTAACGGCAGAAATCGGACCAGGGGGAGAGGGGGGTTAGAGGGGGAGTTTTTTGAAAAATCGGAATATCTCTGTTACTATACGTCGGATCGAAAAAATGTATAGAATCAATCATAAATCAAATTAAATGGACTATAAATATTGGAATATACATTGTTCCCCTTTCGTCAATATTAACCGAGATATTTGAATTTTTCTGTTTTCAGTCCTCAGCAAACCCCCCCCCCCCACTTCGGCTCAAGTTACATAAACAATACTCTGTATGCAATAAATAATAAACCACATTATTTAATGTTTAAATGCCAAATATTGTGTTCAAGAGACTTTCATTATAGGAGATACAAGCAAATATGTTAGCTGTTGTATATATATATATATATATATATATATATATATATATATATATATATATATATATTCCCTTAGGGGATTATAAATATTTTCATTTGACCATAGAATACAGCGTACTAAAATAATACTAGTAACTAAAATAAAGTATATTTTCAAATTGGGGTTCGTACTATTAGCAGTCAATGTGTATAAATAAATCATTATTAATGTTGAAACTGTCATAAATATAGAGGGATACATTTATGCACCTTTCAACTAAACTAGATCAAAGAGAAAAAAAAACTGCTAAAATTAAATGCATGCTTTACTTACTCTAAAGATTATATCCTTAAGCAATCTGTCACATATGAAGAGCTTACCTGAAAACAAACAAATAAAAATTAATATAATTTAATCCCATATATAAATATATACATGTATGAAACCATAAATGAATAAGAATTCAACAGACCGACTATATAGTCCAAGATGTTTATATTTTAGAATCATATTCCTTTTTTCATTTATTATTTAAAAAACTTGTAAATTTGTAATTTATTTTGCTAACTTTCTAAATTGGTCGACAATTTTGACTCGAATACTTCTTTGATGAATAACACGCTCGATATTTAACCGTTTCATTCAACACTAAAGATCACATTCGTTAACTTCTGTAATCAGCCGCGGAATAGAGGGTGGGATTTCGAAAATTCAAAATATCTCCGGTATTATGAGTCGGATCGAAAAATGTCACAGAACCAATCTTGTTAAACTATTGAAGTGCTACAAAAAATAAACAACATTGACAATTTTTGTTCTATGCATTTTCTCGTTACACAAGTACTGAGCGAGTTATTGTTTTCTCCCACAAGCACACGGACCTTCAGGAGGGTTTATTTGTTGATAATTATAAAAGCAGTTAATCATGTTCGAATACCAAGATGGCACAAGAACGTTTTTTTTTCCTTGGAATGTGCTAGACAAATTTCCACAGTGTTGAAATTCACAAAGGAGTCAAGTTGTCAGCAGACCACACACCGAATGGCAGGCCTTGGCCCTTCACGGCCTGCTGATCCAGAGATTGTCCTTTTCCTCTTCTACAAGGGATGCTGGATATTGGGTTCATTTAGTAAGATAAGTCCTTCCTATAGGTTAAGTATGAGCGCAACCTCTTCCTTGTGCAATAGCAGCTATTGACTAACCTAGCCGACAACATCCCTAGATCTTATCTACTCCTAGATACAGTCTCCCATTCCTGCACCAAGGACATGTGGGAAAGGACGAGCTCTAAGAGGATGAGAGTCGCAAGTTAGGACTCTGCGGATCTGGGGAAACCAGTCTAGCAGCTAGATCGTCGAAATAGCTTTGAACGGACCTAATTTTCGTCATCTGCTAGATAGGATCGATAGACATTTGACTACATTTTTCGAAAACCGCATCATGCGTACAACCTCAATGGCTGACTATGGAAATCTGCTAAACGACGGTCACGCAGAGGCTGAATAAACTATTCACATCTGATTGCGCAAGCGCGGATGGTCATCTCATCTCCCATATATTCTATATTTCGAAGTAAAATGATTATAAGTGGAGGTTTAATGAAGGTTGAGAAAAATGAGGATACGTATAACTCGCTTAACATTTCAGTTAGAAATGTAGCACCAATAGTTAGTGCCAAGATTGATTCTATAACATTCTCGATTCGACACAAAATAACGGATATATTTTGAAATGTTCGAATTTCCCTCCTTAACCCCCGATTTTAGCAATAAACAAACGACCATGTTCTTTAGTGCTGAATGAAACAAGAAAGAGAACAACGTGATGTCTCATGTGTGGAACAAGAAACGGATGTCTTGGCATCACGTCCGACTTTGTTCCTTCTATCTCAGAGTGCAAACAACTAACCCAATCTAACTTTGTAGGTACATGTGCAGCTTTAAAGATTAGTGTAGCAGTATTGGATTGAAATTTATCTCTAACAGTACAGGATACGAATACTCAACGTTAAGAAGATAGAATTAGTAAAAAAAGTTCAATATAGGATGCTCACGTCATGCATGTGCTGTGCAAACTACGAAGATTTCACACGCACTGACACGCTGATGATCTCTTCTCACTATCTGCTCTCTATTTCTCCCGCAGTAAGAAACAGGAATGAAAATGTTAGTTGAACTTGAGATGTTTAGTGACAGATGTACTTAAGGCGAAAATCGGATGAGTAGGAGTGGAGGTTAACAAAAGAACTAAAGGCTGAAACCAAAAAAAAAAATGCCGTCACGCAGGGGCTGCGTAAACTAAGCAGATTTCCCACGTGAAGGTTTACAATAGATAAATATACAGATAACACAGCCGTGAATGCTCAGTAAATGTACAATACAAGGCTGAATTGTTAACAATAGGCAAGCCAACCTCGTAGCGCTGCATAGATAGACCGGAAAGACAAACAATTAATGAAATATATTTGAATATAACTATTAATTTTATTGAAAACAATTTACTAAAGCTAGTGGTGTAATTTGTACTGAATCAGAATCAGTTTTATCTCAATCACTCAAATGTTAGTAATCCAAAAACAAAAGAAGGGAGGGTGGTCGACAGAACGTATTTGCATATATCTCACAAAGTAAAAGTTCAATGAAAACAATATTTGGTATTTAGGCTTCAATTAATATCTTATATTATACAACAGAGCATTATTTATGTAACACTTGTAAAAGTGGGGCTTTACTTAAGGCTGAAAACTGAAAAATGCAAATATCTCGGTTAATACTCAAGATAGAGAATAAATGTATATAACATCATTTATAGTGTATTTAATTTTCAATAAGATTGATTCTATACTTTTTTTTCGATCCGACTTATAGTAACGGAGATATTTCGAATTTTCAAAATTCTCCCCCTCTAACCCCCCCTCCCCCCGGTCCGATTTCAGCCGTTAACGAACTTGATCTTTCTTTTTACATAAAACGACTAAATATCGAGTTTGGTAACGATTACACAAAAATTGCGACCACTAGAGCGGTAACTGACAAATATATATATATATATATATATATATATATATATATATATATATATATATAAACAGTTTTGAACGGACCTCATTTTCGTCATCTCCTAGGTAGGATCGATGGACATTTGAAGAAAAGTCGAAAATTCCGTCATGAGTACAACCTCAATAGCTGATTTCCCTTAAGGGAAATCTGCTAAAATCAAGCCAAGAAGCATTTAGTGTTTGGCTGACTTGAGCCAAGAGGTCTGCAGTGAATGTCTGCTGTGAACGCCACTGAAGAATTTTGGTTGCCCGAGGACGAGGTCCTATCTGGACTGTAGCGCCTCGAAGTTGGCTATTCACTTTTGTCGGATATTTGATATATACCTATACACATTCACACACACTTCGTGAATGGATGCACTAAGTGATCCAGTTACAAAAGAAGGGTTACATGATGACATTTATTATAGCCTTCTTGCTGACGTGATGTTTCAACAGAAGTGACATTTTATAGCAGATTTATAAAGAAAATATATTTTGAAGGCTTTTATTTTGAAGACATTCATGGATCCTTGAACAAGACCTATTAATTCATGATCGTTAAAAAAGTACAAAGCATACAAGAGACGTAAAAAGCATGCAGATGCGAATAAATAAACAAGCATAAAAATAATAAATTACCCCTATGACATGGAGCCAACAATAAAAAAAAATATACATATCTTGGGAAAGGCTCGTAAGATGAGGAAAATTATTATAAAGAATACGGCCCCATCATTTATTTTGAGTGTAGGTATAGAGACGGAAGTGGTGAATGCCAAGGGTCGAAGGCAGGGAGGCAATAAACTGATCCAAGGACGTAGAAAAAACTACCTCAGCTCCTGTTCTTCCTCTTTCGTCTAACCAACATGCAAGTCCTGCCCTCTCTCCGAACACTCTACAACTATAGCAGGTTAGGTCGCAATGGGTTCATATTTTGGGGAAAGGCAGCTTACCTCGGCCAATGAACTCAACCAAAACAAAACAAGAAAATGATAAAGTCAGCTTATCAACGCTGTGACATACGTTACATACAGTTTGCTTATAACCACAATTCATGATCTAACTTTGTTACATGGTTTGAACACAGATCTAATTACAATTATCACTCTATCTTCCTAAACCAGAATGCAATGCCCTTCCTCCCGCTACATTACAATACACACTCAATTAAAGACCTACGCACAACACAATCAATGCACGGCAGAACATTATTCAGTTCTCTTATGATACAGCAGAAAAAGACAAGCAGCAAAAGAAGAAATTAATATTTTTTTTCATTTTCACCCTCATCTAACTTTCCACCTCACCTTTAGTAGACATGGATCTTACAAATCTTTGTAGACTTTACAGCAATCCAGAGTATGAAATTGCAATATCCTAAAACCAGTTTTTGAGTTATTCGAGATTCTTAAAGAAGCCAACTAGTAAAAAGGAGCTCCGGTAGAGTGAAAATGCATAATTTCTCAGCATCTAATTTTGTGTCAATGTTACTTATTCATATTTCTGTCGACTTTAATGCTTTATGTGACATGATCCCGAACTACCTTCAGACCAAGAAACTCCTTCATCATTAAACGTTTCCGGGTCCGAATCACCGCAAGTGCTAAAAATATGATCTGAATGAAATTTTAATAACAAAAATAAAATAAAATCGAAGGACATTTGAAGACATTTTTGGAAACCACGTCATTAGCACAACCTCAATAGCTGATTTCCTTGATCTCCAAAACGTAGGTCCTCTTCATCTCCCCGAATCTTCAGGTGTTTGCCATAGCCTCGTTAGTTTAAAGTGGATGTCATGAATTGACAACAAAGGTTTCCAGTTAGATCTTAGTTGGTTGCTCTGATGCACCGATTGCGCTGCATTTTAACTACTCCTCTCTTCTTTCCCGTTGAGAGAGCCACCTCCTAAATGACCCACTTGATCATGGCTCTATTAAATGTTAGTTATATTGATAACTTTCCTTTCCTGAGCAGGCACTGCCTCTTATCAAGAAATCGTCCATATATTAAGGCCAACTTCTAATGTTATGCCTCGCCGTTGCTAGAAGTTTAGTTACTTAAATGATGCAGAAGTGGAAAAGACTATTCTAAAACGAGCAGAAATTTATACCTCCCTGATAACGTGTTTTCATGCCGAGTACCCGGAAAAGAAATTGACTCTATTAAGAAGTGATAACCCAAATTTAATGCAAAATGCGACACTGTAGCTTTAATGTGTTCGCCCACTCAGCTCAACGTGTATAATGATTGCCTCCTCATGCCAAATGTAGATTTACGGGAGATGATCAACATATGTTACCGGGATTCGGAAACTATTTAAACGCCAGACAAATACAACAAAAAGCAATTGACCTGTATCAAAAAACGGTAGTAAATCAATTTTAAGTTCCCGGAACCCCCCGGCCATTCGGACCGCTGTCACGCTCTGCCGACATCCAACCTTGAGGCACACATAAAGGAATATGCTTTTATCGACAAAATTGCAACAATCGCCCTAAAAAGCAATAAAAAAATGTTTTACGATAAAGCATTTTTTACAACTTTAAGAGCAAAATGCTAAAATAAAACCAGAGCGTCCGTCCTCCTACCTACAAAGGTGGGTTAAAGATATTTGAAGTCCGCAGGCAGAATTATTGACAGCCAATAAAATTTTTATGGGTGAAAGTATAAGCGAATATATTCTCACTATACTATATCTTATGGCATTTTATTCAAACAGCATCAAATATTGTCTTTTTAGCAGGTTCCCTTACTCGATATTCTTTACTCATGGCCAATTTCATACTCGATAATGAATCGTTTCATGCAACTCTGAAGTTTAAAGTCGTTAATAGTTGAAATTGTGCTAGGAATAAAGAGGTTTTAGAGGGGGAGGGGATTCACAATATCTCCGTTATAATGAGTCAGGTCATGAAATATTAGACAACCAATCTTGTTATACTACTGATGTAGTTCTATACATTTTTTTTGTTTTTTTTATATATAACTCAAGTATTAAACGAGTTATTCTAATTTTCATGTTTTCAGGCTTTAGCGCCTCCCCACCCCCTTCTACTCATCGGGTTTTCACATATAAATAGAGAGAGTATGTGGGGAGGTGAGTTCAAAAGTTTGTAATATCAGCACTTGGGAAATCTGCTTAGTTTACGCATATCCTGCGTGACGGACTTTTATTGTTTATCACAATCCATATTTAGAAAATTTATAATCTTTGGGGACAGTCATTATCAATTTAAAAGCAGAAAGAACGTGGAGAGCAAATCTGTCACAGACACGGGAAATGATTGCCAAGAAAAAAAGTACTATTGACGACAGAATCATCAACTTCTAAGTATCAAGATCATCTGAAAAATGGAACAAGCTTTATTCGAAATTCTTTAAAGCATATTTGCGCATTCTATCAGGAATCTCTTCTCTATTGAGTAACGAAACAATGTTTCAATGCTTTGATTTGTAATGCGACGGTGGCGTGGAAATGCCTCGATTTTCCTCAGTTGAAGGAATTAAACCGTGCTTAGGGCACAAAGTTTTCTTATGACTCGTGTTGAAATGTAATTAATGTTTATTAAACTTATACAGAGCCTGACACGAACCAATGCAATCCATCTGGTGGCTTTTATGAATTAGCCAAAACGTTTTTTTGAGTGAAAATATCTCAAGTTATACGAGATAAACATTTAAAAAAAGACATATCATCAGCAATTCGAATACGATTTTCGTTCATCCACAAAAGTGTTTGGATAAAACCCAAATACGAACTAAATGACATGATATATTTCCTCGTGTGCTGAGTGGATGCCAGATGTTCAACCTTGTTCTATTTCAAGAGGGAGGGATTTCTCGTAAGTCACACTTTTTACTGACACCTACATAGTTCTAATGGAAAACTGCAGGGTTTGCTATTTTCTCAGAAGAGGATATGATAAATAGTAGTTTTGACATTTGAAAAATATTTTAAATATCGAGGATTATATTTTTATGACTAAACCCCTTGGGATGCATGGGTTTCTTCCGCCGAATTATTCCCATGAGGGTCCTCCGGTTGTGATCATTCATAGCCTCCGCAAGTCCTCGCCCAACCAGCCACCTCCATCTGGATCTGCCCCTTCCACTTGGAGTACCCTAAAACAATTTCCTTGATATTCTGGAGAGCCACTCATATCATCAGATTGTTCCTCATCCGCCAACCAAACAACTCCCTATCTCACGAGTTTTATGTTTCCATTTTTTAAAGTTGGATATTTGCACGATTTGTATATAAATAAAGTGCACATACATATTCTTTTCCCCCCCCTATTCCTAATAAAGACATTGCGGACTTGGTGCCCGACGTCAGTTCTTAAAGGTCTTGTACAGTTCCGGCGGCATTATCTTGTCATGTTGTTTAAAGGTTCTTCAGTCGTAATTGGCCACATGTCTCCCTCTGCCCTCCAGCGACTTGCACGGAATGCCACCTATGAAGGTCATCATGAACCTAAGGTATATCCTGGTCAGTGTATCACTCTACTTTTCAGTAAAGGTCTCCTGATTGGACGCAATTAAATACATTAAGTTTTTAAAGATATGACAGTCAAGAAATAACCTGGAGGTGGTTATAATGGATTGTGGCAGATGCCAGAGTCCGTTGACACTGGAGAATGTCCCGACCCCATTCTGATCGTGCTGCGCACCGCCGTCCGACCAGTCTGCCCCGCGTTTCCTTTGTTCGCCAGCCATAATTGCAAGGATGCCTGATATATATCTGGCACCTCCGAAGGCCATCCACCGATCTGTGGCATATCCTGGTCACTGTTTGACTCCTGTCATCGGCTCTTCCTCTCAGGCGCGTTCTTGGCACTCTCAACAGCTCGCCTTTTTATAGGCCTTACTCACCCCTTCCGACTATTTCTGCTGCTCCGTCGTTGGCAGCCGATAATCGTGCACTTCTTCATCCTCAGCTTGTTTTCTCAGGTGAATGTCTCCAACAAAACAGATTCTCTTCCATTTCAAACTTCCGCCATCATTAGCCTCTTAACAGGGCCTATCAATACGCAGTTTTGGAGAGGTTATATTCCAATAGCGATAAGAAATCCACTAGCACACTTGATGACCAGAAATATATGACCCACATTTCAGACATTAAAAATACATCGTACACAAATACGCCCACTATTCAGGATCTACCTTTTTCATATAGTTAAATCACAAGTCTAATTGCTATAAGAGCTCCATGGTTTCCTGTAATCCTGGTATTTGATAAACCAATAGATTAAGTTGTAATGACCTTCTTAGAATTTGATTTTTTTTTTTTTTTTTTAATTTCAGCCATTAGAAAAACCCCACATTCAGCCATTGCATGTTAATAATAGAGATACGTTGCACACGGAAATACGTTGTGCAATGAAGTCACCTATTCAGATTCTCAGAAGGTCTTAACCCGTAAGACTATATTTCATATATAAAATACTGGATATTTAACAGTTTCATGTAACACTAAAGATCATATTCGTGAATGGTGGAAATCGGGCCATGATATGGGGGGATTGGAGGGATTCGAGAATTCAAAATATCTCTGTTATTATGTGTCAGATCGACAAAATGTTACAAAACCATCTTTTTAAAATATTGATGCTCTACAATACTATAGTATTAAGCGAGTTATTTGGTCTAACTTGTTTTCACAGCTGACTACCCGTTCTAATTATCGTATTTTAACATAGAAATTGAGTATACCTATATGATGCGATGATATATTTAGTGTTTGACACCAGCACGTGGGAAATCTGTTTAGCTTACGCAGCCCCTGCGTGAAGAACGTTTTGAGTTATTTGCTTCAATGTACAAAAGTCAGACTGAAACTCAGGGGTGTCAAAACGAATAATTCTGTTCAAATATGATAATCGACAATTTTCTAGCCTACATTACTTTCTTTATGTCGTACAAAGAAGAAATATTGCTGAAATGAATTTTAGTTTAAGATATGTATGAATACAAATACATATTATTTAATATTTATTACACAATAGATAGAATTAGGGCATAAAAAGTATATATTGGATGATATCCAAGCCTTGTAGGTTTGGCTAATAAAATCCACCAGCGTGTTCCCTGCTATGAGAAATGCAGAGCCCAGCTGGGCTTCTCACAAATAGAATATCGATTCTCTACATTGTTAAAAATACTCCGAGGTCAAGGCTCTACAAAACAAACTCATTTCCTCTTACACTTTTATATTAAATGTTTTTTCTTTGCAAACTTGTAAACTTTCAACTGTATTTTCTACTTTGACTACTTCAAATTCTAAAAGCTTATTCCCTACTATCAAAACCCCATACTATTCCAGGTCCAATGTTAGCCAATAACAAATATGATCTTTAGTGTCGACTGAAACGGTTAAACCACGAGTATGGTAAGATCAAGTAAACATTTTTGAGGCAAGAACGTGAAAAGTCAATTGATGGCGTTATCACACGACGGATTTTCATGTATCTCACATAATAAAGGTATATTGAAAACAATATTTGATATTTGACCTTAGAATAAAGTTTTAGTGGACTGAGTGGGGTGAAATAAATAGTTCTGTGCACTTTTCAAGTTGTATATTAAAAACTTCTTGGCATAAAATATTTACAGGTAACAAATCTAATAGTTTCACTATTCACTATGAATAGCCACAACTCAGTCACAGTTAGCACTAGACAGTAGATAATAATTTTTTCGCACTTAAT